>QANY01001153.1:75803-237187 GCA_003255025.1 Datisca glomerata | reverse complement strand
TATATATATATATGTTTGTGTAAATTGAGTTATATAACGATGTGACTCTGATATTATAATCGTATCATGTATTTATTATCTGTTTAACCATTTTTCAATAATTATTATATTTCGTTAACACTTTGGTAATTGATTACTGTTCAGTTATTAATGTGATTATCATGAGACAAATGTCTGAGTATGATTGATTTTACGTTAGTATGTTATCATGTTTGATTCTGTTATATATATATATATATATATATATATATCAATATGCATTATATGATTAATTATTGTCATACGTTGGATTCTGCAAGTTATGAGGTTAATTCATTCAAGTGGTAATTAAGCAAGATATGAACTTAAGCACGACCCTTACTTAACAAAAAATCAGGACTGTTCACGTTTTGTTCTGTTAAACGAATGGGGTGTCTTATGTTCATGCTTTCGTCACACATAGAGTGTCATCTTTTCATGTTTTAGTCATACATTGAGTGTCATTTCTAAATGTTTTCCGTCACTCATGAGATGCCATCTGTTCACATTTTTGTCACCTATGAGGGCCATCGGTTCTTCCACCCAATGTGTGTCGTTTGCTTCGTCACTCGATGTATGTCATCTGTTTCGTCGCTCAATTCATCATGATGTGTTTCAGTTAACGTGTGATCAGTACTGATTAGGTTGTTAACTAGGGAATATGCCAAGACAAGATATGATTAAGATTATTCTATTTGAGACACGTGTTATCTTCGTGCTATGTTAAGCCATGTCTTGATCAAGTACATTACTTTATTTCATTTATGATATATGTCAAGTTCAGTTATGTTATGTCATGATTGCATTTATGCATGTGGATGCATGTTATTATGTGGGTTTGCTTATTGAATATTTTAAAATACTCATTCCCCCACAGTTGTTTATGATACAGGTGATGATAGCGAGCAGCATGAGTGGGAGACTGCCATAACCAGTTAGATAAGATGAATTTATGTTTTTAGTTTATGATTTGATTTAAAACTTAGGAAAATGTTTTCTGTTAAACTTGGTTATTTAAGTAGTTTATTTTACGTTATGATTTTCTATGAATTATGATGAGTGAAAGCTTTATGAATTATGGATTTCAAGTTTTGACTTTATTTCATAATTTAATTCAATTTTTTCGAGATTTTATTAATTACGCATTTAAGACACTTTATCGTTTCCGCTATTTAATGATTAAGATTCCGATCATGGATAAGTTTTCTACTTCCGCTATTTAAGGTCAGGGTTTTTCTATCATTGGTAAATTAAGAATTTTCAATTTGTGAATTTTCTCAATATTAGGGTTTGTTTCGAATTGAATATTTCAAAATTGTGAAATTTCACATATGTTCAACCCTCAGGGATCAGGGGCGTTACAAAAATTCTAATATTCTTGAAGTTCTAGCTTTTTTCTCTTTCTAAAGTGCTGAAGCTTCTCTATTCTGAATTTCTGACTTTTACTTTATGTTCTGAAGTTCTGACGTCAACTTTTCTGTTCTGAAGCTCTGACTTCAGCTTTTCTGTTCTGAAACTTTAACTTCAAATTTTCTGTTCTAAAGCTCTGACTTCGACTTTTTTGTTCTAAAGCTCCAACTTCAACTTTTCTGGTCTAAACTCTATGGCTTTTTATGATATGAACTTTCGGAGCTCTTCTGGTCCGAGCTTTCTAAGTTCTTCTTTTCTTATCTGCCTTTTTTTAACTCGTCATTCCTTCGAATGTATTTCTTTTCTGATCTCCTTCCTCTCTTTTTTATATTTTTTATTTTTACTTTGGTTGCTCTTAGCCTAGCTGTCGTCGGTGGAACTTCGATCGTCTGGTAGTCCGTGGGTGGCAGTTTGTGGGTTTCATCGGCCCCTCGTGGTGGCTGTTGAATTTGCATAATTCAATTCCACGAATTATGTTAATAACAATTTTTTTTAAATAATAATTGTACAAAATATATAAATCAAATCGAATACGAATTAGTGAATTTACCATTCTTCGCTCTATTTTTGGTTCCGTAATCATTTTCGTTACTACTTCTGCATTTGTTTCTTCTTCTGCTTCCATTGTTGAAAGCGCGTCTCATTTGGTGCGTTCATCGCTCTGATCTGGAGCCCTAATTCCCATTCTCGCTAAGAGTCTGATCCAACGCCCTAATTCTCATTCTTGCTAAGAGTTTGACCTGGCGCTCGATTTCTGTTCTCGTTAGGGGGTCTACTCTGACGCTTCGATTTCTGTTCTCGCTAGAGGTCTGCTCTTACGCTTCAATTTCTGTTCTCGCTGGGGTCTGCTCTTACGCTTCGATTTCTGTTCTTGTTAGGGTTTTCTTTTACGCTTCGATTTCTATTCTCGCAGGGGTCTGCTCTCACGCTTTGATTTCTTTTCTCGTTGGGGTTTGCTCTCACGCTTCAATTCCTGTTCTCGCTGGAGTCTGCTCTTACGCTTTGATTTCTGTTTTGACGTTTTGACTCTCCTTAATAATTTCTTTTGTCGTTTCCCATCCTTTTTTCGCTCTGTTTTAGGTTCTGTAATGATTTTCGTCACTACTTCTACATCTGTTTCTTCTTCTGCTTCTGTTGTTGGAAGTGATTTTCATTTGGTTTTAACCATTTGAGGGAGAGATTTCTTGAGTGTTTTCTCATCTCTCAATGAAAGTACCAAATGTAAAGGAAAAAATTCACGGTCTTTGAGAATTGATCGAGAATTCCCTACATCATAATATGAAAATATAGAAAATAATTAAGAGAGAATGAGAGAATAATAACACTATGATTTACGTGAAAAATCCTTAAAGGGAAGAAAAATCACAGGGAGATTTTGATAGTATTTCATTATGGAGAAAAGGTTTACAAGGCTAATCCAAGCTGCATAATCAGTTTGTTTCTCATGCGTGTTGAGGGTTGTTGTGTTGTGTTTGGAGTTACATCTTGTCTTTATTTATAGGCTTTCAATTGGTTACATAGAATCTGATACAACTTATCTAATTATATCTAAAAATATTATCAACAGAATATTCTCTAAGATCTAGTTTATCCGAATTAACAACTTAGTAAATCTTGACATTGGTCTTGATTAGCTTTTCTTTAGATTTTCATGTCGGCAATCCATGTACTTTCGTGTGATTCTTATATTTTTCATAACCGTCTAGTTGATCATACGATTCTCGCTCTATCTTCTCTTCGATGACTTCGTTGGTCTAGATCTTGCCACGTGTCATATCAATTTTACATGTACATGTTGATTATCGGTATTAACAACTTTTTGAATCCGAATCATTTGGCGTAGTGTGGTGAATCTGACGGTTGTAGTGATTGCTACCAGCTTTGCCATGGTGATGACTCTCTCGATTGACTTCTATGGCTTTCGTGACTTCCTATGTAACTTTTATACTTCACTTACATTGATTAGGTTAGTAGCTCGAGATTAACTTCTTTAGATCCGCCAACATCGCAAATTCAACTAGTCTCATGATGCTTCAGTGGCATTTGCTTTAATTTTTTCGTTGATGTGGTCGAACACCGAAAATTATTCTTATTTACTGCAAAATTGTTATTTATCATTACCTATCTTTTTATGTAAAATAATCAACTTTTCCTCTGTTATAATGATGATGATCATAAGACAAAATTATTAAAATTACGTGTGCTTTAACTCAATTAAATTTAGATATTTGTAGCGGTATGCTAAAAATTCAACTTTTGAGTCTTAGACATTTCATGATCATTTCTTCTCATTTAAAAGTTTGTCTACTGGAATACGGATTATTGAATTATGTATTCTAGAATTTATGTTTTCTTAGAAAATGTTATTTTTTATTTCATTTTAGTTTAATTTATTTATAATAAAATAATCACATGTCATAATTAGAATTTAAAAAAGAAAAAAATAACAAAATTAATCATTATTGACATTATCAACTATCTTGATTTAAGATCAATAAGAAAGAGCTAATAACTAAAAAATAAGTATCTTAAAATAAATTATGATAAATGAATAAGTGTGAAATTTTCCCCGAAAAATAATAAATTTGATTGATATTTATGTTCTCATGTTCAATTGTGTTCCTCTTAAACTAAAATATTAAATCTATCACTGTCAACGATGACAGTAAAAATATACTAATTTTTAGTGAAGATTTTCGGACTATTGATTATATGATTAACATGGCACATGTAGATTGTAGAATTTGACATTAAAAAAGCTAGATTATCAGCTAGCTTGGAATTAGAAGTCATATATATAAAAGAGTCGCATCATTCATACAAGCATAACTTCTGCAAGTACAATCGCTTATAACAGTTCATTATCACTCTTAATAGTTAGTTGTTGCATATAGATTTGTCACATCAATTTCTCTTGGAAGTATATTCATTTGCCTCTACAAGCTTTTTGCTTGTTTAAATTCTTTCAGTACTTCCTTTATTTCTTTTTGAAATTATTTATTGAGTCTGATGATTTAGGTTAGGTTAAATTGTTTCTAGTCTCATACCGAAACTTCTCCAAGAATTAATCATATATAGTAAAATTGACCAGGAGTCAACTTAAAGCTAACACACACTTCGCATATAAAAACCTTATTTTTTTAGAAATTGACAAAAAAACAGGTTTCAATGGGTAAATCAAGAAAATGGTAGGGTAAAAAAATTAAAAAGATAATTGAAAAAATTAATTTAATAGCGTAAATAACACAAGAGTAACTGATAACACAAGAATAACTAATTTAATTACATTGAGTTATGTCTGTGCTATTTTTATAATTAAATTAATTACTTAATTGTTTTGTACATTTTTTCCTCGGTTGTTTTTACAATTTTTTTTCGACTTCATTTTTAACCATTTTTGTAATTGTCGGATTTTTTATATAAATTTTGTTTCAGGGAAAGCCTTAGATAGCTACGACTACGAGTTCGAAGTTTCTTTCGCCTTTCAGCTTTATTGAATTAACTATAGTTTTCTCTCTCTTCTAATCTGATTTATTTCTTTTGCAATCATATGTGGTAAACAATTTACATCAATATTTTTAAGTCAAATTTTAACTTCTTAAAATTAAATCGATATGGCATTAAGCGGTCCGGTCATTTAAGTATTACACGTGCTCTATAAATACTAGCACGCATGTCAATTTGTTCACATCTAAAACGTTTTTATGTTAGAGAATTTAACATAAGAGTTATGTGTAACGGATATGAATCATTCACTCAGATCTATTAAAATCAAAATAGAAAGGGTATAATGTGATTCTTTTCGGTATAATGTGATTCTTTTCATTTTTTTGAATCTTACATTCGATATGACCATTCGTATTAAATATCATGGATTTTCTAGACCTACTCATTTATAATTTGTCTTAGTTATAGAGGTATCTTAAATTTTCTTCTACCGTTTTTTTATCAAAGATGATTTCATTCAATGTTGAAGAGTAATACAATCAAGAAAATGAAATACTAAATGAAAGCATTCTCCATAACATTTAAAACAATATCACCCGACGAACTAATACCCATCCTAGCACAATCGTGAGCGGGAAAATTCAAATCCCTAGGGTAATGAGAAAATTCCATCATTTTAAATCCACTTGTGAGATAAATGATGTCGGACACTATAGGACCAAAGTCCTGAGATGTGTGATTACTGTTCTTAATATCCTCAATAAGGCACAATGAGTCAGAGAAAACTCTCATTTCTTCCTTATAAACTTGAATAGCATTATTAATCGCCCATACCATTGCATACGTTTCGACTTGAATAACATTTGAAACTACTGATCTTCTCCACATACCAGCTGTAAAAAGCTTGCCACCAGGATCCCAAAGACACCAACCTAAACTTGTATAACCATTTCCTGCATCCCAAGCTGCATCGGAGTGAAGGCGCCAAGACTTGGTAGCACTCGAAGGAGCTAGCGCTACCAGATCTGAGCACATCATTGCAGGAGCAGCCATTACCGATCTCAAACCTTCAACTTGCGAAGCAGTAGCTCTAAGCACTCTCAGAGGATAAAACTCAACCCCTTCAAAGCATGATTTATTCTGGAATTTCCATAGAAGCCAAAGACCGAACACAATTCAGATCAGAAGCATGCCTTTCTCTTATGAAGCCTCAATCTTATTAACGATTAAGCTCCAAAAATCTGGAAAAGAAGAAGCTGACAGACTACTAGAGACCAAATTGAGCGGGGAGCTGAATCAAAATCTCGAAGCCGAGGGACATTTAAAAAGTATATGCATCAAGCTCTCCTCTACATTACCACACAGACCACATTTAGGATCAATGTTCATGCCTCTTCTAACAAGATTAGATTTGCTAGCTAGAAAATTATTGAGGCATCTCCAAATAAAATCTCTAATTTTGGTAGGAACTTTAAGCTTTTATATACTCTTCCAGACCTGCTTGGAATTCATGTTAAGGTTGGATTCACCTACACCCTTATTCTTCCTGCAGCCATTCTGGTGGAGGAAGTAAGCAAGCTGATATCCCGTCTTAACCGAATACTTCCCGTATGGAAAATGATGCCAAATCAGAAAACCCTCATAACCATACTTGCTGATCAGAATACACTCGATAATATTGCTGTCCTCATGCCGAAAGATGCTTCTCACCAAATTCATGCTCCAAGTTCTTCAAACTAGATCAATAAGGGCCTGAACAGTATTGACATCTGAATACTTAGGGGAGATAACCTGGAATGTATACGCTCTTGGGATCCAAGCATCATTTCAAATGTCAAGTTTACTATCGTCTCCCACACTGTATATGAGCCCATGCCTCAAAATATTCCTTCCTTTGCAAAGACTTCTCCACCCCTAAAAAGGTCTTCTACCGATCGATGTAAAAAAATCAAAATTCCAGAATTATTTACTTTTGAGAAATGAAACAACAAGAGTATTAGGATTAGATAAAATTCTCCTCCCCTACTTAGAAAACAAGGCAAGATTAAAGGCGGATAAGTCCTTAAAGTCCATGCCACCCTCCATTTTACAATGGACGCAAGACTTACACGGTGAAGCATTCCACCAATAATTTGCAATATAACTACAAATTTCCTAGCACATGGTGATCGAAAGTTTAAAACACGACATCGTATAGTTTGGAATAGCCAATGCCACAGATTTAATTAACACCTCCCTTCCTGTAGGAGATAGCAATTTCTCTAACCAACCTCAAATTTTCTGAATAATCATGTCTATAATGCTCCTAAAAACCTGAGATTTCAACATTAGAGTCTGTTTCCACCGCCAGATACTTTTTAAGAGATGAAGCCCTTCTCATACCAGCCAAATCAGCAAGTTCTTTCTGTCTAGCCACCGAAATGTTATTACTGAAAACAGAAAACATCTAAACTATTCTGCTTGTATACCACTTACCCAGAAACTTCCCCATAGCTATTAAGAATATCAAGAAAGTTCATGATCTCTGCATCAGAATCCTTACAGAAGTGTAAGGAGTCATCTGCAAAGAATAAATGAGAAACAGTTGGACCACCCTAAACCGCTCAAAAACTTGAAATGAAACCCTGATTATTCACCTGATTAATCATTCTGGAGAGAGCCTCAGCATAGATAATAAAAAGGAAGGGAAATAAAGGATCCTCTTGGTGCAAACCACGCTTCAGAGTAAAGGTCCTACTCAATTCACGGTTCAGAGAAATATTATACATCACTTTAGAAATACAAGCCGAAATCCAATTCCTCCATTTCTCTTAGAACCTGAGCCTCTGCATGGTGGCAAGAAGAAAGCGCCACTCCACCCGGTCACATGCCTTGGACATGTCGAACTTAATAGCCATATCTTATCTTCTGCTTTTTTTACGGATTAGAAGCGAATGCAGAATCTCATGTGCAATGATGATGTTATATGTGATCTGCCTACCTGGAATAAAAGCACCTTGTCCATCTTCTATAATCTTATTAATGACTCTACTAAGACGGTTAATAAGAATCTTAGAAATTGTTTTATATGAAATGTTACAAATACTAATAGGATGAAGTTGGGACATATTCCTTGGACAATTCACCTTAGGAATGAGAACAATATGGATTTGATTAATATTAAGGCATAATACAATAATTAAAAAATTCTTATACCATATTAATAACATCCAATTTTACCACGTTCCAATTTTGATGAAAAAAAGATGTCGTAAAACCATCTGGGCTGGGAGACATCATAAGATTGATCCCACGAACAACAATCTCGATCTCTTCCATGGTGATTTCCTCATCCAGAACCAATCGGTCTTCATCATCAAGACAACAAGCAACATTTTCCAACACCCGATCCATGATATTTGCATTCAGCTAAGTGGAAATAAAAATGTTATGAAAATAAGCCAAGGCAATATGCTGAATATTTTTGGAATTTGTACACCAATTTCCATGATTATCCTCTAGACCAAATTTAAGGTTATTCCTCCCCCTTGTTTTGAACCGAGAATGAAAAAATGAAGATTTTTTATCACCATTCTCGAGCCATTAGATATGAGCTCAATCCTTCCAATACTTCTCTTCAAGCAAGGCACCCTCTTGGTATTGAGCTTCAAGCTTACGAACCTCAGAATAATCGTCAAGACTAGAGGAATACGCTTCACGAAGCTTTTCATGAGTTTCCTTCAAAAGTCGATCTGAATTAGCCCTAGAATTATTCTTCCTCCAATGAATCAAATTCCTACTAATATTATTCAAATTATTCGATAAAGAACCCCTTCCCATAGAATCATGAATGTCTGACCACCCAAAAGAAATAATGTTTTTGCACTCATCAAAGGAGAACCAACGTTTATCATATCTGAACGTTAACTTGAATCTCCTTTTCTCCACAGTAGTGTCTAGAAAAATAGTCAAATGATCCAATCCCAGAGCTACTAGATGGTGAAGTCTGGTCATCTGGTATATCTGAAGCCATTCCAGATGAGCAAAATAACGATTCAGTATCTCTTTAATCAAATTCGGATAATCACGTTTATTAATCCATGTGAACGGAGGACCCACAAACCCGATATCCACCAAATTTCCTATCATTTCCCCCAAGCTTCTCATTTATGCTTAATAAATCGTTAAAGTCTCCCATCACTACACACATTAATACAAGTTATAAGAGAAATAAATTGTAGGCTATGAATGTCAACAACATGGCTCATATAAATGACAAATAATCTCCATCCTTTCTGATTAGCAACATCAATGATACAAATCTCAATAAAGAAATTACCGTACTTCAACAATTGAACTAACTCATCATTTTTCCAAAAGAAAGCTAAACCTCCTCTAGTACCAATCGGGTCAACAATGAGAGAACCTGAAGCTCTAAAAGCATTCTAAATTTTCTCAATTACTTTGGTCTTATTTTTAGTCTCAATCAGAAAAATAAAATCTGGAGAATGTGTTTTAACCAACCCTTGCAATGTGGAAACATCATGGGCTTTCCCACATCCTGACAATTCCACCCCAGGACCTTTATTGATCACCTCGGGGGCAATTGAGGCTACGTACCTCCACTCCGTAAAAAATAAGCTTCTAGACGTCAACGTCTTCCTTCTATTTTTTGCTTCATGTAATTCTTTTTCATTGTCTTCATGGTCACTCAAATACCCTTCAGTTTACATTTGGAACCTTGCATGGAAGCAAGAGAACTCTCCCCATGCAACGTGGTCCTCAAAACATTTTTGGGTTTCAGACTTCTCCTTGCTCAGCCACCACTTCGCACAACACTGTTAGGCTTCTTTACCTCAATATTGACTAAACTTCCCAAGCCAGTTGCCACATTAACTCCCATTGGCCGCCCAATATGATCATCCTTGAAACCAGCCACATTATCCTCCATAGCAGCTTCCACAATATCTCCCATTAATCCCCCCATATTTGATTCCTTAAGACCAGTGGGCTTACCCACCGAATTTGCTTCCCTTTTGCTCCCATTAAGATCTTCGTTAACTGCATCATCAATCTCCCTCCCAAAAATCAAGCCTTCCATATTATCTCTTTCCACAAACATCTTATTCTCGATTCGGTTACCATTTGGGGATCCTGGAAAATCCTCCATTCTATACATGTCGAAAAATGCAAATTTCGCCCAACTTGTGATGCATCATAAGTCTACATGGCACAATTAGATTGGTGCATCTTAATAAGTTAAAAAAAATAACAATGTGCTTTCATCATGTAAACTTGTGACGCATCACAAGTTGGGTCAAATAGCATTGCTCATACATGCCCAGATTTCCTAAAACGTGATTTGCACTAGAAATATCCACTGAACCTTGCTCCACCGTAGCCCCATCGTCGTCTGACCTGAAGAAGACCTCCGGGTAGGAGAATTAAATCTGGAATTATATGAAGGAGAAGGACCCCAACGAAATTCAGTCCTCTGTCCCCATCTATGTTGGATCGGGTTTTAAAAATTTGAGAAAAAATTATTGAACCATGAACGGTTCGTGGACGGAATATCAAATTTTTTACATAAACCAATTTAATCATATTAAATATAAAAAGCATACCTCTGATTATGCATATAAATTTAAATATATTAAAAAAGAAATAGAAACGATTTATAACTTTTATTTGTATCTGAGACTTTCTGAATTGGTGGAATCTTTATTAAATGCTATGCGTTCTTCGATCTTCAAATCCAAGAACTTCAATTAGTCTTCGCACCAACAATCACTCGTTAGATTTAGAAGTATAACTCGCAAATATATCAAAGGAACTGAGTGTAGGCTATCAAAACAACTAAGGAAGAAATATTATTTTCTTCCTCTATGAATTCAGCGGTAACAGAAGGAGGGGGAGAGAAACTTTTTCCTGCTCTGTCTGATTAGGGTTGTGTCAATACACTTATGGAGTCAACCCCAATGTCATCACTTACATAATAATTTTGGAACTTTCTTATATACCCCCATATATGTGTAATTTTTTGAAATTCAAGCCTATAATCTATAATTGCCGAAAATTGCATCTTCCATTAAAGTCAATATTGTGTCTAAATTCATCAATCCAAAATTGATAAATTTAAATTGATCTCGATCAATTAATTAATTTATCTTATTTACTAATTATTTAATAATTAAAAAATAATTAATTAATTATGTGAGCATCAATTAATTGGTTTCACTAATTAAGTGACAACACCCATCACATATGAGTTCAGAAAATACACATTGGCTATTTTGGTCCAACTGATGTTGTTTTTTCTATCCATGTCCTTATGACCTACTCCTGAGACCGAATGAGCTCACATGAATAAAGCTATAGGATTCAAATATTCGGTGAATTTATCTCTATAAACTCCACTATAGGTTCGATGCTGAATCAACTCTCGATTCATGCGCGCTACATTTTCTGTTGGTGCAAATAAACACTTTTATTTTACGGTCCACAGAATATTTTAGCATATTACCCTTCGTGAATATCAGTAATAAGAGTAGGATATAAAATTACTATTTTATCCTATTTATTATTATTTCCTTAACTCATTTATTAATTCTGAATAAAAAGATATAATAGTAAATTGTCTCGTACAAATCCTTATGTCTAATTCAATGATACATTTCATCATGTACCTATCTAGGTTAATTATTCACACACACATCAATAAAGTATAAGGTGATATTATTGCATTATGCAATCTAACCATGAATTGTTGTATCTGTGAATCACACAACTCCAACATTGTTGAATCACGATCCCAACAACTGATATATTATCCGGCAATTCGAACTCACTCTTTTGGCGTATCAAAGATCGAAACTAACTAAGTCAAGTTTCGTATTTACCTCATGATTGATGTAATTATGAAAAATATCTTTAAGGTGTAACAATTAGATTTAGAGCTAGATAAATGATTTTACTCCAAACTAATTTGTTACTGGTCTATTCAACATGTCCCATAACATGTCTAGTCAACCGTTAGAATCTCCACTCCCATGGCCCAAGACCAGCATCCTTTGCTTCAACCTAACAGACATAATCGGACTCGATTTCCCAATCGATCCTAAGACTGCGAATAACGTTCTGAATTATTTCAGAAGAGTTTATCTAGAAGACCTCTCAGTCTTTACTCTTCTTACGTTGACAATAGTTTTAGGACTTCAGGTAATCATAAACACACTTTAATCAATAGAAAAACGTTTATTCATTAATAAAATTCAGTAATACAAAATGTTAGAGATATAACTCAAAACTCATAAATAGTTATTACACCCTACTTTATGGACGTAATTTCAACAATCTTCCACTTGGACTAAAGTAGGCGTGTACAATCTCGTGTCTCCATGCCCTTCAGATGATCATAAAAGACTTTACTGCTTAAAGTCTTCATGAATAGATCTGCCAAGTTGTTGATCGTCGATTTGTGTGTAACTACAACATCTCCACGCTGAACAATCTCTCTAATAGGTAATACTTACGCTCTATGTGCTAGCATATCTTGTGACTCCTTGGTTACTTCGAGTTTGATACATCCCCATTGTTATCACAATAAAGTGTCATGGGCTTGTCAGCTTCTAGAACAACTTTCAGAGTCTTCAAGAACTTTCTAAGCCATACAGCCTTCTTAACAACATCACAAGCTAAAACATATTCAACTTCCATGGTAGAATCAGCAATACAAGATTGCTTGGTAATTCTCTAACTACTCCACCATTCAGGACAAACACCGATCTGAAATGGACCTCGTAGAATCATTATCTGCTTGGAAGTCAACATAAATATACCATGTCATATCCAAGTCAGTACCTGAATACACAAGCATGTAGTTCCTTGTTCTCCTAAGATACTTAAGGAGATGTTTGACGGTATTCCAATGCTCGATTACATGATTAGATTGGAAATGACTCACCACGCCCACCGCGTAGCAAATGTCTGTTCTAGTGTAAAGCATCACATACATGAGACTTTCTACAACTGGGGCATAGAGAATCTTTCTCATGTCTTCCTCTTCTTGAGGAGTCTGGGAGACTGCTACTTGGAGAGACTGACTACATGCCTTAAAGAAAGATATCTCTTCTTGGAGTCTTGCATACTGAAGCGATCCATCACCTTATCAATATAAGATGTTTGAGATAGTGTCAATCGTCTATTCTTCCTATCTCGAAAGATTTGAATACCTAAGACAAATGCAGCTTCCCCAAGATCATTCAGATCAAATTGCTTTACAAGCTAAGTCTTGATACATCATTGCCAATGAGTAGAATATTATCTACGCACAAGACTAAAAAAAACATTTTTCCTTCGTGTATCAGCTTATACACACATCGCAAACATTTCCCTCTTGGCGTTTCTCCAGGAACCTATCTCGTTGAGTCATATAAATGCGCTCTTCAAGATTATCATTTAGAAAAGCAGTCCTGATGTCCATCTGTCAGATTTCATAATCGATGGTAGCAGCAATGGATATGAGGATTCGGGTGGATTTAAGCATGGCCACCAGCAAAAATGGTATTCTCATAGTCTATACCTTCCTTTTTGGTGTAGCCATTGGCTACAAGCCTAGCTTTAAATGTCTCCCCATTCTCATCTAAACCTGTCTCTTTCTTATAGATCCATTTACACCCTACAAGTTTTACCCCTTTAGAAGGATCTACAAGTTTCAAGACTCCGTTCGAATACATTGAATGTATCTCAACGTTCATGGCTTCTTGCCATAGGTTTACTTCAGGACCAGCCATGGCCTGTGAGTAGGAGACAGGTTCATCATGATCCTTATCTAAGATTATTGTTAAGGCATCTCCATAAGACATGTACATGTTAGGTTGTTTCACAACCCTCCCACTACGTCGAGACTTCATATTGAGGGGTCTCCTGGTTGGGAAGTCAGTGTTCTCCCACTTAACAACTCTTCTAGCACAAGAGTACTTCTCGGCTTCACACTTCTTATATAGTCTTCTTCAAAAAAATTTGCATTCGTGCTTATGAATATTTTCTTGTCAGTCGGACTATAAAAGACATATCCCTTCATTTTTTTAAAATATCCTATAAACATGCATAATTCTGATCGACTGGTCAACTTGCCTGTCATTTATTTCAGAACATGTGATGGGCGCCCCCATATCCTAAAGTGGTTAACAAATGACTTTCGTCCATTCTATCTTTCATATAGCGTGTCACGCTACGTCTTCAACAGAGCTTGGTTCAGAATGTTTGTTGTTGTTTCCAAGGCATATCCTTAGAATGAATCTGGGAGGAATGAGTAACTCATCATGGATCTAACCATATCCATCAGAGCTTTTTTTCCTTCTCTCTAAAACATTATTCTGCTCTGGAGTGCCAGGTGTTGTAAGTTGAGAAAGAATACATTCTTCCTTAAGAAAGTCTTCGAACTATCCTAGTAAATACTCTCCACCACGATCAGATCATAGTATTTTGATTTGTTTCTCTAATTTTTTTTCGACCATGGCCTTGTATTCTTTGAATTTTTTAAAGGTTTCAGACTTTTGGTGCATTAGATAAACATGTCCAAAACGTGAATAGTCATCAGTGAAAGTTACAAAATATTCATAACCTCCTCTTGCTTGGATATTCAATGGCCCACAGACATCACTATGTATGAGTTCGAGGCATTGAGTGGCTCTTTCACCTTTCACTGAAAATGATCTCTTAATCGTTTTGTCTTTTATACATGATTCGCATGTGAGTTGTGATCCCATACTTAAAGTCTGCAATGGGCTATCGTTTGCAAGTCTTTTAATCTTGTCCACGCTAATGTAGCTAAGAAATAAGTGCCACAAATAGGTTAGATCGATTGAGTTAGACTTCAACATTTTACTATCCCTTTGTAAATCAGTATTTACTTCAGGGACATATATCATTGGAACTATTGGTTTTATATAAAATAGTTTATTTATCAAACGTGCAGTAGTAATTAAGCAGTTATTTCTAAAAATACCAATATCTTTATCAATGAAATTCAAACTGAATCCTTGATCAATTAAACTAGCTACTGAAATAAGGTTCTTCCCAAAAATTGGGATACAATAAACATCACGTAAAACTATAAAGTTGTTATCAAATGACAATTAAATAGTTCTCTTAGATATAGCCGATACTAGTGATCCTTTTCCCCAATGAAAGCTGAATCCACCCTCGTCAAGCCTTCTTATTTCTTTCGACTTGTCCACTTTTACAGTACCCTTACCTATCACAACTTTCGAGTTATGCTTCTTAGCCTTCTTCAGACCTCTTATGTGTTTCTTTTTTGCGCCATATGTGAAAGGCTTGCTTTCAGTAAAGTTTGCCTCTCTAGACTTCCTCTTGCCCTTCAAAAACATGGTCTCAGTAACTTGCAGTTCCTTCATCAGCTCAGGAAGTGAATACTTCAACTTATTCATCGAATAATTAAGTTTAAGTTCTCAAATGTGTCAAAATGAGTCTCAAGGATCATATCAATTTCTGTCTCGCCATCTACCTGAGCACCCATGATCTTGATCTCAATTAGATAACTAATGCTGAGTATCATATGTTCTCTGACAGGAGTTCCAGGTTTCATCCTGCAATTCATGAAGTTTCACACAGCAGCCTGTTTGGCTTGACGACCGTGATCTCCAAACATTTTGGAGATGTTTAACATCATATAAGCAACATTTTTCATGTTGTGATGATATCGTTGCAACACATTGCTAACAGAAATCAAGGTATAACATCTGAAGATCTCATTAGAATGCAGCCAAGAAGCATACGCATCATTTTTCTCTTGCGTCGATTCAACAATAAGCTCAAGGAGACACGGGGTGGTCAACACGAATTTGTACTTTTCTACCATCAGCGCGATATCAAGATTATGTTTTCAATCCACGTAATTTTCACCAGTAAGTTTCTTCGCGTTTAAGATAGTTGAGAGTGGAGATAGCGACATGAATACTGAAAAGAATAAATAAAACAGTGTAAATAAATACTCAATTATTTAGGAAAATATGATGCATGATGCAAATACTTAAATATTTTAAAATCTAATAAAAAAATATTTCTGACATGTTGTTACGATCAATAACGATAGCTTGTCTCATCTACGGACAACGTCCAAGCTACCTCATATAGCGTTGAGACTCTTTTTTATTGGTTAACGCTGCTCAAGATGTCACTACATCTAACTTAACCAATCACCAATGGTTTTGGTCACCTTAGCCCCATGACTAGCCCATATGAGAGATTCTAATATGCTTCGGTCTAAGTGTTTAACCAACGCATCGAATTTATAGGTTGCCATGAACTAACAGTCCGTCTAGGAACGATCCTGTCTCACCACTTCCTTTATAAGCTTTATCTTCTTAATCAACTCGATGACTCAAAACGATATGATTCTCAAGTTTCTCCCACTAAAGAGAGGACCGCTAGAGCCACTCTAAATCATTCATCATGCCGCGATCAAATCTACGTTGGGGACCTTGGGAACGTTCCAACAAGGGACCTCGAGAACGTTCAAACTAAAATGACCCTCCTAATTAGTTTTTTTTTTTGGAAAATGAATTTTTCGTTGCTTTTTCAAAAAAATATAACTTTTTATAAATTCTAAAAAATCATAAACTTTTATAAAATTTAAATCACAATTTAAAATTTATAACTTTTATGAAATTTGTATTGTATTTAAATTATAACTCATTATAAATTTAAATTACAATTATGCATGTACATGCTACATGTCATTTTGATATTGACATATCCATATTTCTATATGACATATTATATAATGAAACGAAATTAATAATAAATCATTCATTTAAAATTAACCTCTCTATGGTTCATTTCTAATTAAAACACATAAAAAGAATAATAAATAAATTATAATAATTTAAATAATAATATTTATGGCGTTTGTAATCTTCTCTTTCTTCTTTAGAAAGTCCCACCAATTTGTAACTCTTTGCAAAAGACCAGTCCCAATTTTAAATTCAAATTTCAATTTAAATTTAATTTTCTAATAATTTTTACTTTGATAAATAAACCACCAAGTAAATTAATCAATTGGTTCATTTTTTTTAATTAATTTGTGTTGAAAAGTTACCGAAATAAATAAAAATAATTTTTAGGGACTAGATTTGGCAAAACCTTAAGGTTTTCTAAACCTAAAAGTTTTCAAAACTTCAAGATTTCTAGACCCTAAAGTTACCAAAATCTCAAGATTTCCTAATCCCTAAAGTTTCCAAAAACTTAAGTTTTCCTAAACCCAAAAGTTTCCAAAACTTCAAGCTTTCATAAGCCCTAAAGTTTCCAAAATTTTAAGGTTTCCTAAACCATAATTAGGAAACCTACAGCGGCGAGCTACGACGGCAAGCAGCAGTGTGGGGGAGCAGGCAACGGCAAGCAATGATGGCTCTGAGGTGAGGCGTCGATACGGCAAGCAACGACGACGGCGGCGAGGCGTCGATGACGGTGACGAATGATGACTTTTCGAGACGGTGAAAGATTACATGGAATTTTAAAAAATACAACTTTTGTAAGAAAATAAATTACATAAAATCTTATTCCTCAACTTCGGCGTACGTCAATTCTATAATTGAAAAACAAAATGCTTAGAGCCAATAGATCGAGATCCATTCATAGAACACATTCAAGACAATTTTGAATCTATCGTACAAAAATATGACAATATTACAAATCCAATGATACATATGTTTAATCACAGAATATGCATAATCAAAAAATCAAGGCTCTGATACCAGTTGTTGGATCGAGTTTTAAAAATTTGAGAAAAAATCATTGAACCACGAACGGTTCGTGGGCAGGATATCAAAAAATTTTACATCAACCAATTTAATTATATTAAATATTAAAATCATACACCCGATTATGCATACAAAGTTAGACGTATTCAAAAGATGTAGAAACGATTTATACATTTTCATTGTATATGAGATTTTTTGAATTGTTGGAATCCTTACTAAATGTTTCACGTTCTTCGATTTTCAAATCCAAGAACTTCAATTAGTCTTCGCACTAACAACCACTCGTTGGATTCAGAAGTATATATTACATGGACGCCGTTAGGAACTGAGTGTGGGCTCTCAAAACAACTGAGAAAGAAAAAATTATTTTCTTCCTCTATGAATTCAATGGCAACAGTAGGAGGGGGAGAGAGAAACATTTTTCTGCTCTGTGTGATTAGGGTTGTGTCAATACTCTTAGGGAGACAACCCTAATGCCATATCTTATATAATACTTTTAGAATTTTCACATATACCCCCATATATGTGTAATTTCCAAAATTCACCCCTAATCTATAATTGTCGAAAATTGCATCTCCCATTAAAGTCAATATTGTGTCCAACCCATCAACCAAAAATTGATAAATTTTAATTAATTAACTTCTCGTATTTACTAACTATTCAATAATTAGAAAATAATAAATTGATTAATTTGAACATCAGTTAATTGCTCTTCACTGATTAAGTGACAACACCCATCACATATGGGTTCAGGAAATACACATTGGCTCAAAACATATTTTGGTTCAACTGATATTGTTTCTTCTATTCCTGACCTCATTAGCTACTCCTGAGACCAAATGGACCCACATGAATAAAGTTATAGGATTCAAATATTCGGTGAATTTATCTCTATAAACTCCCGATCTCTTTTGATCTTGACATCGTACTACTCCACTATAAGTTCGATGGAGAATCAACTCTCGATTCATAGGGATACATTTTTTGTTGGTGCAAATAAACACTTTTATTTCACGGTCCACATAATATTCTAACATATTATCCTTCATGAATATCAGTAACATGAGTGGAATGTACAATTATCATTTTACCCCTCTCTTTATTATTTTTTTAACTCTTTTATTGATTGTGAATAAGAAAGATATAATAGTTAACTATCTCGTATAATACCCCATGTCTTACATTTCATCGATTACCTAGCCAGGTTAATTTATTCATACATCCATCAATAAAATAAAAGTTATATTGTTGCATTTTACAATCTAACCATGAATTTTTATATCTGTGAATCACGCAACTCCAGCATATTTGAATCACGATCCTAATAATCAAGGTATTGTGCGACAATTCGAACTCACTCATTTGGCGTATTAAAGATTGTAACTAACTAGGTCAAGTTTCGTATTCACCTCGGGATTAAGGTAATTATAAAAATACCTTTAAGGTATAATAAATAGATTTAGAGCTAGATAAACGGCTTTACTCCAAACTAATTTGTTACTGGTCTATTCAACATGTTCCACAATATGTCTAGGTCAACCGTTTGAGTCTCCACTCACATGCCCCAAGACCGACATCATTTGGTTCAACCTAACAATCGTAATCATATTTGATTGCTTAGTCGATCATAATACTGTGAATAACGTTCTGAACTATTTCAGAGAGTTTGTCTGGAAGACCCCTCAGTCTTTACTCTTCTTACGTTAATAATAGTTCTAGAACTTGAATAAATTATAAACACACTTTAATTGATAGAAAAACTTTCATTGATTAATAAAATTCAGCAATACAAAATGTCATAGAAACAACTAAACACTTATAAATAGTTATTACACCCTATTTTATGGACATAATTCTAACAATCTATTACCCCAATTTCCTTTGTAATCAGGATTTGAGGCCTCTAACCACTCTCCATATTTCTGCTCTGATTCCATCCCTATTTTTTTATCCTCCCTCCTGATATGACCCAAGACACCACAATGAAAATATAATTTTGACGGCCGTACTTGCACCAAATCCAAATCTTGGCATTGTTAACACCCTGTTTTTATTAACAGCTATTTCTAAACGGTAATTTCACCGCCAATACTATAGGTCTTTTTTTTTAAACTTACTATAGGTCTTTTGTACGGAGTACCTAATAAATACAAAGAAAGCCTCACTCTGATATATTTATTATATAGTGCGAATAATAGAGAGATTCCATTTGCATGATAGTAAAAGTTGTTGCCTGTGGCAACATCTATGTAATTTATGACCTAAACAATAATAGAAGTGTTTTAAATTATTTGAGGACTTAAATTAGGAAAATTTGACTAATAAGGACTAGATTGCGAATCTGCGTAAACTTTAAGAACAAAAAATGTAATTCACCAAATATCCACACCTACTCTTTCCACTTACATAAGAGATCGTTTGGTTCTCACCATCTAGAATAATCATCACAATTTAATTGTTTATATAATATAATTGTCATATTTGATTGTGTCATCCAACTGATATTATACGTCATCTATCCCAACCACAAAAGTTGGGCCCAATAAATAAAAAGGAAAATTAGAGACTAAGGCTACTTTTTAAATAACTTTTATTAAAAGTCCAGATCTTTTTCATTTTGCACAAATAGCAATTTTATGTAAAGTTAATTAGCTTTGTTTTACCATAACACCCTTATTATAATAGATTCTGTTTAGATATTTTTGTCAAGTAATTATATAATTGTTGTATTTATTATTAGGCAAATTTTTAATTCGATCATATTTACAAATACCTAAATTTTGGGCTATTCTTTATTTTATTTTTAAAACTTGGATTAGATTCTTAATTTAGCCTCAATAAGACCACTGCTGATTCATATTAATCAATGAAAGTACGGAAATCTCAGTAAATAAGCCATTTAAAGAGTTGTAAGTTAGTATATGGCCTAAAAAAATTTAAAAATTAATTAATGGTTTTTTTTTGTTTTTTGGTAATTTTAATACCTAAAATATCCTCAACTAATTGTGTTTCTTAACTTCTTAATGTCCAGCGAGAGAGAGACGGAAACAAGAAAAAAACACATTGAGCAGAAGAAAAAATATGGGTGATTCCTAATCGATGGCTGAGAAATCCTTCCATGAATTCATAGTCAATGTTGAATTCTATTTCCAACAAAATATTGTTGCTTTGTTCTACATTTTTCGGTCCCTATTAAAGCGTATTATTTCCTCTCTTCCTTATCGGGAGTTTTTTTTCCTTAATTTTTGTGAGATTTGATGAATCTATAAGGAATTATGTATTTTGGTTGGGGTGGTGCAAGATAACAGAGGCAAGGATATGGATCTAAGCATTTATAAGGGGAAGGTTATTCTTGTGGTAAACGTTGCTCCCAAATGGTTTGTCATCTATTTTTTGTCTATTCATTTTCTTCTTTTCATTTATTGTAGATATACTTGTTATCTAAATTTGATTGATTAAATTGATTCTGTTTTGATTGTTGTATTTATTTGGTTATTTAATTTCTTTATTTTTTTGAAAAATAATTAAAAAAATCTGTGTAAACATATGAGATAAAAGTATTATTGACAAATCATAAAAATTTAAAATCAAATTAAGTAAAACATGATCATTTATCCATTACAATTTTGTATGTCAATTTTTAACCTGTTATCATGGGAATGGCATATTAATGTCATTTTCCCATGAACGTAATGGTGGTCCAAGATGGACAAAGTAAAGACATGGTAGAAATATGATTCGCTATGTTTGACTCACCAATCACCTCCAACTTTTTATCTATTGCGCTGCTTGGCTTCTTCAGTTATTGAAAGAAGAAGAAAAGTAATAGACAACAGAAAGAAAAAGGGTAAACAAGCTCTCTCATGGTTGTTTTTTTCGTTCCCTCTACTACCGAAGTGCCCAAAGGGATATTTATTATTTGAAACTCAAACAAAAACAAAAGAGGAAGTGTCTTCTGTCAGACACTATTTTTGCTGGATTTTGTTCAATGTTAGAGTTTAATGTGGTAAACTAAACTTTAATAAAGTTAACTTTAATTAAATTAATAAAAAGAAAGAATTTTTTAATAAAATTACTTTGTCCTATTATAAATTAAGATTATTTTTATTTTTTATTATAATTCAACTGGTTCAAAAGATTATAAATTCAGATCGTAAATAAAATAGAACTGCAGATTAATTTGAGAATTACTCTAAATAAACGTGATAATTTAATTATAAAATATTTATAATAAAATTATAAAAAAGGATAGCGAGAATCAAATGAGACACAAAATTATAAATTATTGTATCCTCGTTGGTACGTTTGGGGTACCATATTTTTTTAAACTTTTTTTAAACTCAAAAGTTGTTTTCAATGTCTGAAAAAATGTTTGAGAGAAATGGTTTCAGAAACACTTCTGAATAGTTTGAGAGCATCTATGTTTTCATTAACTTTATTTTCTTCTTTTCAGAAACTATTTTAGAAATTATTTTTGAAAAGTTCTCTACAATATCTTATATAGTAATAGCAAACTGATAATGGTATTGGGTACCTTAATTATGATAAATAGTTATGTAGTAATAACATATTCGAGTTATCTATAACATATTTGTGATATCTTATTATAAGTATCTCAAATATATCATACATTTAAGATAATTAATTTCACACACATTTAAGATACTATTGACTCGACACCACAAATTTTCTCATCTTACATATTATCAAAAAAGTATTCGATACTCAAATATATTTTTATATTTCGAAACATGAATGATTTTTTTCCTGTTTACTCAATGAAAGAATTTTTGTTCTCGAAACACAATTTAAAACTATTTGTCAAATCTCCCTTAGAAGACTAATTTAAAAATTATTACCACAAGTCATTCCTAAACGGGCATTAGAATTTGAAAATATTGTGTGTATGGTGCAATCCTCAAAGGCCAACCTCACGTTGAATGCCAAGAGGGAAACAGAATCTATCTGTTAAAGAAATCTCTTCATTCTCTAGTTCAAAATTTGGCAACTGCTTTTCTTTCCCATCTTTTCTTCTTTTAAAGGATTACATGTGCTATAAATCAGGAAACAAACTAGGAAAGGGTTGCTAATATAGCAACTAATTCTTATGGAAATAAATCAAGAAAGAATTCATCTTAGCAAAAATAGTTTGAAATAAAAGATAAGAATGGATAAACAAAATTATGTCCTTATCTCACACGATTTAAGGAGTCATTTCTGCCTGCGAGTCGTGTTCTTTATTTGCATCAATTGTCGGCCACTCAGAAGAACTTGACTCCGGCAAGTTGTGAAGAACATAGGCAGCAAATAAATCTGGGAGAAGTCGATTGAGTTTTGACGCTTGTAGCCAAACGGAATCAGACTGGGAGCGATGTTTCCATTGTACTAAAAATTTGTAGTAACCTCCGCGCCGTGTAGTAACAAACTGGTGATCTAGTATTGATGCAATTTCATCTCGTGGGGTTATATGCTTTGGAATACGAATAACTGCATCTTGTTGGTTAAATAGGTCTGAGGTTACTGGTGCTGGTTCCTCTGAATCATGAAATTGAGTGAGATCTTCAATGTTGAAAACATGACTGATCCCGTAGTCAGCGGGTAACTCAATGATGTAGGCATTAGAACCCAGCTTCTTAAGAACCTTAAAGGGTCCTGCCCGCCGAGCATGTAGCTTGTTGAAACTTCCAGGACGAAAACATTCAGGCTTTAATCGTATAAGAACCATGTCACCAACCTGAAACTGTCTGTCCTTTCGTCTGGTGTTTGCAGTGGCAGAATATGCTTCAGTACTGAGGGACAGACGCCGCTTGACCTTGTCATGGATATCCTTCATGTAACTAGAGAAATCCAGCGCTGCTTCATTGGGTCTAGGAGGCAAAGTTAGCGAATGGAGATCCAGTGGGGTGTTGGGGTGAAATTCGTAAACCACCGCAAATGGTGTGCAACCAGTAGAGCGATTCGACATAATTATTGAATGCAAACTCAGCTTGCGGTAACACGAGATCCCAACTCGCTGCATGATCTGCTACTAAACACCTTAATAAATTATCCAAACTTCGATTGGTCACTTTGGTTTGACCATCAGTTTGAGGATGAAATGCACTGGAGAACAATAGCTTTGTCCCCATCTTTGCCCACAAAGTCTTCCCAAAATAACTCATGAACTTAAAATCTCGATTGGACACGATGGTAGCTGGAACCCCATGCAATTGAACTACTTCTTGGAAAAGTAGAGCCGCTGTTTTGGAAGCATCGTAGGTCTTGTGACAAGGAATGAAATGAGCCATCTTTGAAAAGCGATCTACCACCACCATTATGGAGTCATGCTGCCGTAGGGTCTTGGGTAATCCAAGCACAAAGTTCATACTAAGGTGCAACTAAGGTCTATCTGGAATGGGGGGAGAGATATAGAGGCCTGCTTGCTGTTTGGTCCCTTTGTTTATTTGACAAACCCGACAATGAGCCATAATTTTATGGACATCGCGACGTAGTCGAGGCCAGAAAAACCTGTCATACACCATAGCGAACGTTTTATCCACACCAAAATTCCCAACTAAACCCCCTCCATGAAGTTCTGAAATAAAAAAATTCTCTAAAGGAACCGCATGGAATACATAGTCGATTGCCGTGGAAAATAAATCCATCTTTGACTGAGAATTCAGTCTTAGCTGCCTTCTCGTTTTCCGTGAGCTGGTGCCAAATAACGCCAAAGTCCGCATCTGTAGGAAATTGCTGCTTCAGGCTATCAAACTCAAGAGTAGTAACTGACGATATCATTAGTAGGTGGGGCCGCCTGCTTAAGGCGTCGGCTACTTTATTTTCAGTTCTCGACTTATGCTTGATAACGAAGTCAAATTGCTGTAGAAAATCCATCCGTCGAGCATGACGTGCATTCAATTTACCTTGAGCATTTAAATGTTTTAACGAATCGTAATCTGTATAGAGGATGAACTCTCTGTGAATCAATTAAGGACGCCAATGTTTGAGAGTTTGAACTAAAGCATAAAATTCTATATCATATGTCGAATAGCGCTGACGGGCCTCATTGAGTTTCTCGCTGTAGAAGGCGATAGGATGTTCTTCTTGGCTGAAAACTCCTCCCACACCTACATGGGATGCGTCACAAGAAACTTCAAATATCTTGGAAAAATCCGGGAGCTTCAAAACAGGAGCTTCTCCCATTTTGATCTCGATTGCATTGAAAGCATGCTCGGCAGATGCAGTCCACAATTTTTTTTTTATTTCAAGCACTCTGTGATGGGGGCCATGATGGTACTGAAGTTCCACATAAAACGCCGATATAATGTCGCCAGCCCATGAAAGTTGCGCACTTCAAAGAAATTATGAGGAGCTGGCCAACTTTTAATTGCTTGAATCTTGGCAGGATCGGCTTCTACGCCTTGGTCTGAAATAATAAACCCTAAGAAATTCACTTGTTTCTTCATAAAAGAACACTTACCACGGTTTACAAAGAGTTGTTCTCTCTTTAATGTCTCAAAGACTTGCTGCACATGGTCTAAATGATCCTGCAAACACTGGCTAAATATCAAAATGTCATCAAAATAGATAACTACGAATTTGCCCAAGAAAGGTTTGAGCGCTTGCATCATGACGTGCATAAATGTGCTTGGCGCGTTGGTTAGTCCGAAAGGCATGACCAACCACTCAAATAAACCATCTTTTGTTATGAAAGCCATCTTCCACTCATCTCCGGGACGGATTCGAATTTGGCGATACCCGCTACGTAGATCAATTTTTGTAAAGATGGATGCTCCACTCAATAAATCTAACATGTCGTCAAGGCGGGGAGTAGGAAATCGGTACTTCACCGTGATTTTGTTAATTGCGCGACTGTCAACGCACATCCTCCAAGTATTGTCTTTCTTGGGTGTGAGTAGAACCGGCACGACTCACGGGCTAAGACTTTCACGGATGAATCCACTATCAAGTAATTGCTGAATTTTCCTATTGAGTTCTTCATTTTCTGTAGGACTCATTCGGTAATGTGGTAGGTTGGGCAAGGAAGAACCTGGGAGTAAATCAATGGCATGTTGCACCTCTCATAAAGGTGGTAATTGTCTCGGCATTTCATCTGGCATGATGTCTTTGAACTTCTCTAACATCTTCATAAATTCATTAGGGATAATACCATCACCTTGCTTAACCTCTCGGTTCACTACCAGCAGCACTAATTGTTCTCCTTTTAGAGCTTGAGTAAATTGTCTCATGGTTAGCACTGGAATAGCCTCTTATTTTTTTGTTTGTTTCGGTTGTGTCTCAAATTCAGAAATCTGCAAAGGGTCTAGAACGAATTTCTTACCGTTAAATTTAAAAGAGTAAGAATTGGTATACCCATCATACATGACCTTTCGATCATAGAGCCAGGGCCGTCCCAATAATAAATGACAAACGGTCATAGGAACTACATCACACCAAGCCTCATCCCTGTAGTTTCTTCCCAATGCAAATTGCACCAAGCAACGATGCTTTACCATGATTAGGTTATCTTCATTAACCCAGCTTAGACGATAGGGAGTGGGATGTTTCTCAACTGTCAAACCCAACCGCTCCACCGCATCATTAGAAATTACATTCATTCCACTCCTATTATCAATGATAACATTCAGCGTACGACCACCATGCTCCATACGGGCATGGAAAATGTTGGAGTGCCTCCAATCAGAACCTCCACCTTAGAGCTTCTTCTTAGTGCCAGTCAAGACTCGGTGGATCACACAACTGTAGATCAGTTGCTTCTAAGTGCTCTACATCTTCACTATCACTTTCTTCATATTCTTCTTCAACTTCCTCAATTGTGTCAATCATTCTAATTTTTTTTCCGCACACGAAGGCCAATTTTTTTTCTTTCGTAGCACATACCACAGCAAAATGTCCAAACCCCTTACACTTATAGCATTATGGACCCTCGCCAGTAAGCTTAGCCTTCCATTTGTGATCACCCCCTACGGCATACCTTCCTTGGTCAGTGGACAGAGGTGGTCTCTGAAACTATTGTGTTGGTGTGCATTCTTACCTGTGATCCGTAGATGACATGCGCCTCCCATTGACGAATCCCAGTTGCTTTTCAATTCATAAAGCCAATTGATAAGCTTCATCAACATTAAGGAGTCGTGCTATCAACATCTCTTTTCGAAGCTCATTACGTAAACCCGTGCGGTAACGAGCTAATGTTTGTTGATCATTTTCCACCACCTTGCTGTGAACGGTCAGTTCATGGAAACGATCTGTATACCGGTCGACAGTCAAAGTTCCTTGCCTCAGTTGTAGCATTTCTTCAAACATGACTTGTTCGTAGTCAATAGACAGGTACTTTTCTTTCAGCCGCTCCTTCATCTCCTCCCAATTAGACACTGGCGGGCGTTGAGTCCGACGTAGTTGCTCTTCCATGCTACCCCACCAAGATCTTGCATGGCCCTTTAATTTCATACAGACATATCGCACTTTTGTATCCCCGGACATAGTGAACCAATCAAAATAATCCTCAATGGCTGTCAACCAATCTTCAAAAGCATTGGGATCCAGCTTCCCATAAAAATCTAGGACGTCTACCTTCATTCTCATGGTTAGTTCATCAAGAGAGTGACGGTCGAAGCCACGTCCTCCTCGTCCCCTGGGAAATTCACGGCCATTCCGCCCAAAACGAGCTTCATGATCACCAAACCCCCCGTTCCTCTCCTCGTACATTTCATCTTCTTCGTTCCCTTCATGGTCATCGACTTCATCTTCCGGAAGAGGTCTACACCCTCTCTTATTGTGAAATCAAGACTCATCTCGAGTACGACGTTCCTCCATTATATCCAACCTTTGATCGATCTGTTCTAGAACAAATGCAAGTTGGGTGATCCGCGTTTGTAGTTGGGGTACATCAGCGGTTGGAATTTGGTTATTCGACATATTGTACGAATTTCCACTGCGCGTTACAGGCATGAAGCTTTGATACCAAAAATGGTGCAATCCTCAAGGGCCAACCTCACGTTGAATGCCAAGAGGGAAACATAATCTCTCTGTTAAAGAAATCTCTTCATTCTCCAATTCAAAATTTGGCAACTGCCTCTCTTTCCAATCTTTTCTTCTTTTAAAGGATTACATGTGCTATAAATCAAGAAACAAACTAGGAAAGGGTTGCTAATATATCAACTAAATCTTATGGAAATAAATCAAAAAAGAATTAATCTTAGCAAAAATAGTTTGAAATAAAAGATAAGAATGGATAAACAAAATTATGTCCTTATCTCCCACGATTTAAGGAGTCGTTTCCGCCTGCGAGTCGTGTTCTTTATTTGCATCAGTATATATACTTTCCAAATTGATAATATTGTAGATAAGTAGTTGTAGTTTCAAATAATTTATAGGTTTATTGAATGTTTGATAATACTTAGTAGGAAATTAGGAATTGAGTTTCTCGGTAATTCGAGAACCTGCAATTAGCAGTTGAACAACTCTAGACTATCTGGTTAAATCTTAACGGTCAAGATCTGTTCAACTAGAAAAAAAACATAAAAGGTTATTTTCTTAGTTCAATTTCAGGTATGATCAGGACTGTCAAACACTCATCATATGATCCAGAGCTCACCAACTATATAGAGAAACCAAATTCTCATGCCTACCTGAAATTTTCTGGTGCCAAATACTCAAATTTTAACTTTTTTAGATAAATAAAATATTTGCCATTAAAACCGTCAGCAGAGATTCAGAAAGAGGAGAGAGAAAGATAGGTGGAAGAGAGAGAGAGACATGCAGCAGCCAGCAGCAGCATAAGTAAGCAGAGAGTTCTCTGTTACGAACCAGAGCTCTTTCTTGCAGAAGCAGCCAAAGGATCCTGACCTACTTTCTGATTTTTATATAAGCCATCTGGCCTCTCTTCTTTTCTCAACAAATCCCATTTGTCAAACTTTTTTAGTGCGAATTTTGAGATGCCTCTGGCTTTTTAACAGTTTCTCTTTTTGTTCTTTCTATTGCGGATTTCTTCATCTGGTTTCTCTCTTTCCGTTCCTCAAATTTCGGATTGGAAAACTAATTTCTGAAGACGATGGATGCTGTTCATCTTCTGCATTTTCTGTTTGGCATCTTTGGTAAGTTTCGATTTCCCCCCTTCTTGTCTTTAACTCTTAATCTATCTGTTTTCTTCGCGTTTTCGAGGAAATTTACGATTTCGTTGTTCTTCTTCTTTTTGCAGGCAATGCGACTGCTCTCTTCCTCTTCTTGGTACCAATGTATGCATAATAAATCTCTCTCCCTCTCTGTCTCTCACTTGATCAATCGATAGACTTGTGATTTTCTGTCTCTGTTTCTTGAGAAATGAGTTTTCCTGGAAAAATAAATGCTTCAAAGGACTTTTTTTGTTGAAGTTGGATTAAGAAAAGTGGGGTTTGTTTGTTAGGATAACGTTCAAGAGAATCATAAGGAGCAAGTCAACAGAGCAATTCTCCGGACTTCCTTACGTTATGACTCTCCTCAACTGCCTCCTTTCCGCTTGGTAATCCCCCCCCCCCCCCCCCCNCCCCCCCCCCCCCCCCCTCTCTTTTGCTCTCTGTTTTTTCTCTCTCTGATATTTTATTAGATTAATTGTGGCTAGGTAGGAAGGAGCTACTACTTTGATCTAGAAATTAGTTTAGGGTTTAGGAGAAGTTATTCAGTGAAACAAAAAAAATTTATACTCTCAACTGACCAAAAATTAGAATCTTTAGAATATTCTGACCCTACATACATCACGACTAAATATGATTAGATTCATAAAAATAATATAAAAAATGTGCCTTAATGATATAACACTTGAAATTGGAAATTAAATTCACTCTATTATAGGTCATATTCTTTTAGTGGGACCTATCATTTTTAACATTAGTATAACCTAAGTATAAGTTAAATTAATTAGAGTAATTAGACCAAAATTTAAATTAAATTATAATTTATTAAGTGACGTGTCAATAAGTTATATATGTAGTAATCATTTATATATGTATAGTATAGTGCTAACTAAGGATATAACAACAACACATGAGTATATGATTTACGCCTATGAATATTAACAGGTACGGGTTGCCATTTGTGTCACCACACAACATATTAATAACAACAGTGGACGGGACAGGAGCAGTAATAGAGATGATATATGTGTTGATATTCATAATATATGCACCAAAGAAGGAGAAGACCAAAATTATAGGATTATTAACACTTGTTATAGCTTCTTTCTCAGCTGTTGCCTTGGTTTCCATCTTTGCTATGCATTCCAAAACTAGACAGATCTTCTCTGGTTTCCTCACTGCCATTTTTGCCATCATCATGTATGCTTCTCCTCTCTCCGTTATGGTAAGCCTTAGCTATAGCCATCTCTCCTTTTCCTTTACTTTGTTTATTCGTAGTGCTTGATTTTGTGATAATCTAACATTAAATGTAACATTCTGATCATTACTTTACGTTTAATTATTTGCACTAAAGAGTACGTTGCCACATATGTTGTCAAGTTATTATTATAGTTAAGATACAAGTCCTTATGACAGGACAACATGCCACTTAACATTTTCCTATACGTAAGTGTGACCTTGCTTGAACATGTTCTAATTCTTTTATCTAAACAATTATAATAAATTTTCAACTGCATTTTGGGCCTTCATTAACTTCCCCCACACAATCACTAATTACAAGAATTATATTAAATATTAAGTATTTTTTAGTAATTCAGCGTTAGTAAGAATTCGACTAAGTTTTAATTGATAAGGTTACGTATTAATCATGCATAAATTAATTAATTAAAACTATATATGTTACCCTCTTATCAATATCTGTTGAAGAAGGAAAAGCTGCAGCCTCAGAAGAAAATCTTCATCATAGGCAAAAGAGGGAAGCAGAACAGAGACTTTCCCAAACACAGTAGATGTCTAACCATTTCTGGTAAAAAATGATTTCAGGCTACAAGTAGGCATCCGTTGGATTCATAGGAGATCATAGGCAACCGTTAGAATCACTTGTATTTATACATCATCCCTCATTGTAAACAAACATAATTTATCTTCAATAACAGATCAGAACCAAACAGGTTCATCATCTCTGAAGCTCATCACTTCCCAAAGATCAGAACCAAACAGGTTCATCATTTCTACAATATCTATATATGAATGATTTTTCTCCCTCTCAAACAACACGTAAACGTGTAAATTCAGTTGGATCTCATCACCTCCTCCTGCTACATAATATTTATGACTTACACTTGATTACATGGGGTACGTAGTACAATATAAAGGGATATGGAGATTTGATGTTTGTGGAATGAATGAATGTGCAGAGGCTGGTAATAAAAACGAAGAGCGTGGAGTACATGCCATTTTTCCTGTCACTGTGTGTGTCCTTGTGTGGCATATCTTGGTTCGTTTTTGGACTACTTGGCCGTGACCCTTTCATCTCTGTAAGTAGAACCCTTGTTTTTTTCTTTTCTTCCAAATATTGGACGACTGTCCCTGTCTTCTCTACTTTTAATTATGGCTGAAATTTCATGCAGACAAAGATGAATAGAATATTAATTTTAATTTTTGTCATATATCATTTTCATTGGACCCTCTACTCTTTTCGTATCCAGTTTTTTCCTTTTTCTTATTTCTTTCCTCCTTTGACAAACTTACACGTGTTCAAAACAAATATAATATAAAGAATTTATTATATAATATTTCAATTATATCCTATAATTCTAAAATAATTTAGAACCATATATCAGTACTCAGGAGAAAATATCTTCAATCGAAAATATCGCACGTGTGTCTATTTATATTTTGGTGGCATAAAATTTCTAATTATTTATAAGAAAATTGTAGTGTATAGCCCATTCTAGAGTTTTACATGCAAGAATGGTCATTGTATTTTTTTATATGCAAAAATGATCATTTTAAGGTTTTAAATGAGATTGATTTATTTTAGGAATAACAAGTGTATTTTTAAAATTTAATATTTCATCCATCATATAATAGTAGTTAGTAGACTATATTTACACTATTATTTTCATAAGTTATTCTTACCTATTATTTTTACAATAGGGTGATTCTTGTAGAAGCTGTTATTTATATATACGTAGAGAACGCTAACTCAAGTAATGAAAAACGTAGGTGCCCAATGGAGTTGGGGGTGGTCTAGGTGCCATCCAACTGATATTGTACTTCACCTATCGCAACCACAAAGGTGGGCCCAATAAAACCACTGCTGACTCATCTATGGAGAATTTGGAACTGGGCCCCCAAAAGCCCACTCAATTAATCCATCAAAGTAGTGGAGCTCAAGATGGACTAGTATAGACGTGTAGCAATATGATTCGCTATGTTTGACTCGGCCTATCACCTCCAACTTTTTATCTACTGCACTGCTTGGCGTCAGTTATTGAAAGAAGAAGAAAAGTAATAGACAACAAAAAGAAAAAAGGGTAGACAAGCACTTTCATGGGTGTTGTTTTCGTTCCCTCTACCGCTGAAAGTGCCCAAATTGGATATTATTTGGAACTCAAACAAAAAATAAATGTTTATATTATTGTGACAATAACATAGACACGTTGTAAAATATATTTCATACATCTCCCCTTAGGTTAATTCATTTCTCCTTTATATAACACTCGGATTCTTAAGATTCTCATCTTTATTGGACCGATTGCATACCAATAGCATAAGACACTTGCAAATTCTTAGTGGGGCTATGTTGTAGACATAATTACAATTATTGGACCATAGATAAGTGTTGAGTATTGATTTATTCTTATACGTTAAGTTTATTAATAATTAATTTTCATGTGTTATTAATCATTAATAATTATTTTACTTTATTTATTTCTCTTTATTAATGTTATATTTAATAGTACATTTTCCACACTATTTTCTAGATTCAGTTTGTATAAATAAATTTCTTATTTTTCTGGATTGTTAAAAATATGCAGTTACAATTATACTTCAAAACAAAGTCAGCAGAAGCAAGCAAGTCACACGTTACCTCGACGTCTGTTTATGAAGCTTCATATTTAGATTGGAGCCTTACTAGCTTTTAATCCTTCTCTTAGGCTATTACTTTTGCTTGTTCTATGTAAAAAATAATATGTATTTGTCATTGGAAACTATGATTTTTAGCGGACAATAGTTTGTAACAATTTTGATAAATAAAATAAAAAGTTATGTGATTATTTTTTTTGATATTTTGTCAAAAATATTATTTTTTTAAGTTTGTACAATGACAAGAATAAGTAATAGAAAAAGACTTATAATAACAAGATACTGTCCATCATATAACTTAAAAATGCTATGAAAAGTCTTTGACAACGTTTAAAAAATGCTAAGGTGGTTTTACTACTGGTTTATAAATACTATGATTTGTCTACCATAGTATTGAAAAAACGCTATGGTATGTCTATCATAGCATTGGAAAAATGCCATGGTATGTCTGTCAAGTGTTGAAAAAAGGCTACGATAAATCTTTAACAGCATTGAAAAAACGCAATGATAGGTCTACCATAGCGTTGAAAAAATGCTATGGTAGGTCTACCATAGTGTTTAAAAAATACTATAAAAAGTGTTTGATAGGTGGCGAAAAAACGTTATGGTAGCGTTTAGAAAAATACTATGAAAACGGTACGATAGCGTTTTTTGGCCGCTATCGTAGCGTTTTTTGTTGTAGTGATTCATAGAACACTCTATCCACTTTTGGTACTCTCAAGAAGGAATGGTAATAGTTATATAATTATTTATATAATAATAAATTTTATGTTAAATATGAATTGAATTATGACATGTCTTTTTATTATAGAAACGTAGTACCACCAATATGGAGAATCGAAATAAATAAAAAATGCTACATATAGGCCAGACAAGTATACCGCAAATATGTCATCAAATAGTAATTAATAATTATTTATATTTATTAAAGTTCAGTTAATTTAGAAATTAAATGTGAATTCATTATTTTGGTATAGGAAAAAGAGACTAGAAAAACACATAGTCGTGCAGAGTTATTTGCAATCACTTATAAGCATAAAGACGGGACTTTTATTGATTTAGAATCTGAAGTCGCGGTTATAAGTGATTATTACATTAAAGTTTTTTATGATTATCGTTTATATTAATTAAATTTCTTTATTACATTAAAGTTTTCGATGATTGTTGTTTAAATTAATTAAATTTCTTTATTACATTAAAGTTTCCGATAATTGTTGTTTAAATTAATTAAGTTTCTTATTACATTAAAGTTCCTTACTACATTTTATTTCCTAATTACATTAAAGTTATTACCTTAAGTATAACTCTAATTACTGTGATTTATGTTTTGCATTATAAAAATCTATGCAAAAATGCATCACTAAACTTCATAATCCTTCTGAACATGTTATTATTAGTCGTCGCGGCACGTGCGTGGCGGAAGCATGTGACGCGTGACCATTTTAAAAAATTAATTTTTTAATAAAAAACGAATCATTTAGTAAAACAAAATCACGAACCGCTACGATAACAAATTTTTTTATTTATTGAAAACTCTTTTTCAATCAGTCAGGATTCATTATATATTTATATATTGAATTAACAATATACAAGGTTAGGAATCGTATACCTCTTGTAGTCTAAATCAAGCGCCCTCGCGAAACTGATCGATTCTCCGTTCCCAAGAAATCGTTCTAACGATCAGCAGACTCTGAGATCCACACCAAGATCTTCCAAGTCAATCCTCAACGCACTATGACATGTGTGGGCATGTTGAATATAACGAAGACACTTTTCCTGTCTCTAGATGTACTCAACACATGAGATCTAGAGATTTTACTGAGGATGACTTTTGTGAGACGATTCTCTAAAAGAACATGATGATGATTCTTTTAGAGATTTTGATTAACTCTTAATCGTAGAAAACTCAAATTTTGAGAAATTATGTTCTTCTCTCAACTCTTGATTGATGAACTGATTCTCTGATTGATTGATTCATCATCTTAGGCCATCAAAATAATATCTGTCTCTTTTTCAGATAATGACGTATCAGATATTTAGGGATAAACTGTAATAATATTTACTTGTAAAATTACCAATTACAGTAAGACCCACTGCTAATGTGAACAACTGCAGTGTCACATGATACTACAGTGTTACACCCCTACTACTGTAGTGTCACATGCCACTACAATAGTCCATGTCAATCTATGATACTAAATCAATGATTAATACGTGGCAATTATTCGAATTAAATATTTATTTTAATCAGATAAAAATCTAGATATTAGTTGATTCAAAATTAACATATTTGATTATCCCTATCAACTAAATTATCTGTTACTTCACAAATCACAGATTTAGTTGATCCAATTTATTATCTAATAATAATTTAATTATCTAATTCACAAATTCGATATTTTGTCTCACTTATTGATAATGGAAAAATAATCGATAATTATATATATTCTGAAAATTATATTAATATATATAAATAATTTAATTAATTAATTATTAATTAATTAATCTTACATAATTATCTGTACTTGCTCCAGAATAAAAATTCATTTACAAGCCAGTCCTTTTCTTTTGTCCTAAAATATTCACTCTCTAGACAGCATAGTATAGAGGTGAATTGGGGATCATGAACCTATAATCCTAAGCTTCAATTAACCAGATTACTAATTAAATAATCTTATATATTACTTTCATTATTACTCCAATATAAATATGAAATTGCACTCTTAGATATTATAGATTATATTTACAGAGTATTCTAATGTAGTCCACTGAGATAATCGTTTCACATAATTCTGTCCTCCAATTACTGGTTCATAAATTAGAACTGGTTAAAATTATCATCTTACTCTTCTAATTACCTCTCGATTCTTAAGTACCATTAATCCACTAGTGATGGCTAATTTATAATCTTATCATAAATTTGAGCTCAATAACCATTTAGTTCCAGAATTAACACTTAAGGGAACTAACATACGATCCGTTAGGAAAGCTTGGATTCCAAATCTTGTAAGATCATGTTCCCCGTCATCCATAACATTTAATCTCCAAAACAAAAGTCACTAGCCTGTTTTACAAACAAACCTTAACGAGTGAATTAAAAGATCTAGTAGACATGCATAGGAGTTCATGACTACTCATGATTCAGACTGATCTATATATGATCATTGAATTAATGTGTATTAAATCTTTATGATAAACGACTTGTTAATAAAGATATTAATTCACATCGATCCAGTCATATAATCTCATTATATAAAGTACATTCACTAAGATGTCTCTCTATATCAATGATCCGGATCTAGATCACATGCATTCATAATGTTTAGTGAACCATTCATTAAATATTCCATACTTTAATATGTTGCTGACATTTTATTCATTATCTATTATCTTAACCCCCTCGTACTAATACAAGATCATAGTCTCATTAATGAATATAAAATTTTTAGATATTTATATAAATTTCAACAATAATTTAAAAGAACAATCATAAGAAAAATTTAATCCTCATTAAATTTTATATCAAAATGTCAATACACATGCTTTGAGGGCATAACCCAAACAGTCATATCGACAGACGATGTTTTTTCACAAGTCATGGGAAAGGAACATCCCAGATGTGCTCGAGGGCTTGGATTAGGCCCTACTCCATCGAAGTTGTTTTCGCCCTCCTAAGTGCACAATATGGTGATGTTTCCTCTAGCTCTCAGCTAGCTCAAGAAAACACGTAGTTACAGTAAAAATCTTTGAATTGGAGTCTAGCTAGTCAATGATGAAATCGAAATTGACATTATTGTTTGAAGAAATTAACAAGCTGAAAAATGTACCTCAAGAAAACAACTCTGACTAAAGGTCCAGAAGAACAATGTAAAATAAAATACTTACTTGTTTCTTAAGTTTTATTTGTTTATGATTCATGACTTAAATATGTTCATATTTTTTTTAATATCAGGAATTTGAAGAGGCGTGATACTGATGATTTTGTTTATTCATTTTGAAAGCTCATTGTTTTGTTCATCTAACTTGTAATGGTATATTAGATATAACATTTGTATTACTCAAACTTCATTACCTTTTCTTATTTCAATTGTCATAGTGTAATAAAAGATTGATGAAAAATAGATGTTCTATTAATTGAGAATCATGTTAGTACTGCTGTGAATGTTCTGGATGTGTGTAAAATTATCAAAAACTATTTTTATAGGTAAATTTCTGGCATACGCACCAAAACAGGTGCAATATGCTGGAAATGACTCTATACAGGCTTAATAGAGAATGGAAAATAATCGTCCTTTAATCGTGGGTAAAGAAAAACTTAGATATTCTGGATGTTGAAAACCGTAGGGTATGGTTACCTGGGTCTTCTCTGGTGGTTCACAACCGCCGGGTAAGATTGAGGATAATGGTTTCTGGCGGTTTGCAACTAACATAAAACGTTTGTATTTACTTTGCTGGTGGTTTCAAATCGTCGGGATAGATACTTTCGTTGGTCTTTTCAGCGGTCTGTAACTACCGAAAATGGTTCTCTGGTGCGTATGTAACCGTCAGAAATTTGTCGGAATAGCTCTTTTCTGGCGTGAGATAATTGGTGATTTTTATCCGCTGGAGTTTTTTTTTCTGACGGATATAACCATCGGTATAGGGGCAAAAAACCACTGAGAAAAATGTCTTTTCTTGTAGTGGATGGTAAAATGATGAAATTTCCTTTAAAATGACAATATATTATCTTTTTACGCTAGTTTCATATGCATATACGTGTCACATGTGTATTTTCATTAGCAATTGTAACGAAAGGTTGATTTGGGACCATATATGCTTAAAAATGAAAGCTAAGGACTAAAGTATTGATATTTAAAAGTTTGAAACTAAAATGCAACTAATCTAAAATATTATGTGGCTTAGTGCAATTTGCCCTTGATTGACACTTAGAAACCATCATCTCAAAGTGATTTCAATCTTTTTTCTATGTTCATTTGTTTTTCGATAAGATCCTTAAAGCCCACAAGCGAAACTTCATCATTTTTCAAATGCAGTGACAAGATAGTCGATCTAAAAGTGTCACCCACTATTCATGGTCGAGCATCAGACGTTGTTCCAACTTAGTCCATAGATCTTCTTGGGAAATTTCTGCCTGGGAGAAATGAACTTCATTTTTTCTATAGGGATCATCTATAAAGCAGGTCCTTTTGAATGCATCAGATAGAAAGGCTAACATAAATGTTATGGGTCAATTTTTTTTTAATTTCGGGTACATCTTGCATCTTGAAATTTATTCATCTTCCACAAAAGGATCCGAATGAAACCAAAGTTTCACATTCGGTTTTGAACTAGAGACGTGAAAAATGATGAATCAAAATTAACTATAACCCCTAGCCTTCCAAGTTAAAGATGCGGGTTCGATTTCCGCTACCCATTTATCTTATATTTCTTGGATAAGGTCAATGGTTCAAATCCCACAACTGACATTTGAAGAAGCTATGTATTCATGTTTATCATCAGGGGAGAGTTTGATATGGTGACTAGTAGACATATTGTTCCCAATTGCGTAGTGATGTCAATCTTGTTCTTACCCATTTTAATAGTAGAAAAGGTAAGTTTATTTATGTGTGTGATAAAACGCCTTACAATTTGTTTACCTATATCATGTACATAGAGGTCAAAATTTGGTTACCTGCACATCTTTAATAAGTGCAATCAATAGAAAATAAATGGAAAGACAATTTTAAAATTAAATTAATGCGAAGGATGAAAAGTATAAATAAGAGTGAAAGAAAACAAAATTTCATGTAAGTTACAGAGATTTCGCATAGAATTATAAAAAAAATTGAGTAAGTTTTTAATCTCCCTAGTTTACAATCTATTTCAGCATCGTAACCACTTAGAAAAACTAGTAGAAATGTACATGCGTTGCACGTGATAAGTCTAGTTTTTTATCCACCAATGGAGGGATGACACATATTATAACACAACAAATATCATGTAGTAAAGTCTCAAAGCAAATGAATCGACCTCGTTTGGTTAGTCTTGAGGAAGCTCAGGCCGCGCAGACCTGAGCACGAGTAAGGCAGCAAGAATAAAGATTGGAAACAAAGCTCGGATAATCTCGAGTGCAGAATCATCATTGCTCGCCTAAAGTAGGTCCAATATTAGGACAGAATTCAAATCAGCCACCGAAATGTCATCTTGAAAGCACATAGACAATAAATGCATGTCACTTTATGTCAAAAGTCACCTGTCTTTCATCCAATCAAGGACAGTCAGGGCAGGCATCATGTTCCAAGAAGCTTTCCTAGCACGACCCGAGTCTTCTTTGACACGTTTCCTTCCAACCGATGACTGAGGAATAAAGATACCCACTAACCAACATGAGTGGTATACCTTCTCTCACTAAATAAATTATGCCAAAATAATGCCATGATAGTGACTTAGGCATCAGAGACCCTTAGACGATATAACCCCTCTTGGAAGTTCATCACTCTTTGGGTTCGTTGCTGGTGTTTTGCAGACATTGAGGTCATGAGGAGCTCCAGCCAAAGGGAAGAACACATACCATATCATTGTTCTAGATTCCCCTGGTCAGGAGGATGCCCGCGCGTAGCACGGCAGACAGGCATATGTACTGTTGAAGCTTTCAAATAAAATAGTTGGCACCGTCTTTGGGGACGACAACAAGATCGTTCATGTTCAAAGTACTTGAAACCCTTTCTCTCCCACAAAGAGAGTATAAGTTTGACATCCTACACCGATGAAGTCCAGGAAGAGAGAGATGACTCACCTTTTCCCCCAACAAAGGAAGGACCTTCTGTCGTCATAATGATTATACGATGAAGAAGGAAAGAAATGGTGGTTATAATCTTCAATGTAACTGGTAAAGGGAGGAAAACACACTAGTTGCCTCCCAAGTCGTAGCGGTCACTTGTACAAAAATGGTCCTCCCCTGTGACTCAAGTGCTTGCTAGAGAAAGGCCACCCCTCGAGGAAACTAGGATCAAAATGAAACCAGGTCGCGGATGGCCAAGCTACCTCTTTTGCAAGGTTCTGGTTGGGGTCAACCCAGGACGACGAAGGAGGATAGAGTAACCAAAGAGTGAGTGGAGGCAAAGACTCCTGAATGACCCTCCAGGGGTAGCATGTGAGCAGCTGCGGCAAATGGAGGAAAATATTAGCGGGACACCCCCACCCTATTCCTTTGTACCCTTTTTTTTTTCCACCAAAAATTTTGCAAGACTCCAACACAAGTGAGGAAAAGCCACGTGTGCGGATAGACGAGCACAGGATCATTCCCAGTTGAAATATAAAGTCTTGCATCAACCCTTTTTTTGCCATCAACAACTCTTAGCTCCTACATCCCACTTCGGGTGAAACGGAAGGACTAAGTGTTAGGCGTAGTGCCCTCAAAGCATGTGTTTTGACATTTTAATATGAAATTTAATGTGATTATATTTTTCTTATAATTTCTCTTTTAAATTATTGTTGAATAATTTATGTAAATATCTGAAAATTTCATATTCATTAATGAGACTACGATCTTGTATAAGTACGAGAGGATTAAGATCATAAGTAATGAATAAAATTGTCAGCAACATATTGAAGTATGGAATATTTAATGAATGGTTGTTAGTACGGTTCACTAAGAATTTATGAATGCATGTGATCTAGAACCGGATCATTGATGTGCATAGATATCTTAATGAAGATACTTTATATAATAAGATTATATAAGACATGATCGATATAGATTAATATCGTTATTAACTTGCCGTTTGTCATAAAGATTTAATAAACATCAATATGATAATCATATGTAGATCAATCTGAATACTGAGTAGTTACGAACTCATATGAAAATCTATTATATCTTTTGATTCACTCGTTATGGTTTGTTTATAAAATAGGCTAGTGACTTTTATTTTGGAGATTCAATGATCTGGATGACTGTGAACATGATCTTATTTAGAATCCAAGCTTTTTTAACATATCGTATATTAGTTCCCTTAAGTGTTAATTCTGGAACTGAATGGTTATTGAGCTTAAATTTATAATATATTACAAATTAGCCATTCACTAGTGAATTGATGGTACTTAAGGATCAAGATGTAATTAGAAGGGTAAAATGATAATTTTTACGAGCTCTAATTTACGAACCAATAATTGGACAAAACTACATGAAATGATTATATCAATGGATTATACGAGAATACTCTGTAAATACAGTTTATAATCTCTAAGAGTGTAATTTCATATTTATAGTGGAATAATAATAGAATTAATAAATAAGATTATTTAATCAAAAAGTTTAATTAATAATCTAATTTATTGAAGCTTAGAATTATGGGTTCATGACCCTCAAGTCACCTCTGTATTACACAGTTTAAGGTGTGAATATTTCAAGATATGAGAGAAGGATTAACTTGCGATATGAATTAAATTTCTGGGATAAATTTATAATTATGAGACAATTCTATGTAATTAATTAATTAATTAAATTATTTAATGTAATTTTCAAATTATAATTAAATAAAATTATCGATTAATTTTATGTTGATCGATAAGTGAGACAGAATATTTGATTTATGAAATTAAATAATATTAAATTATTACGAGATAATGATTTGATTTTGTTTACCTAATCTGTTAATTAATAGATAAGATAATTGATTGAGAGATCAAATAAGTTAATTTTGAATTTACTGATATATAGATATTTATCTGATTAAAATAAATAAATAATTTATAGAAATTACCCCGTGGCAATTGGACTATCACAAGTCAATCACTGATTTGAATAAGAGATTAACATGGACTGTTGTAGTGCCACGTGGCGCTACAGTGGGACCTGGCGTACTGGTAGCGCCTCATGGCACACTACAGTGTCGTGTGGAACTGGAGTGTTGTACAATTATAGTGGACCCCACTTCAATTACCCATTTGTGTTTAATTTATTATTTTATCTCTAAAAAATCTGATGTGTCATTATCTAGAAAATATATTGATAGTTTTTTATTGGTTTCAGTCTGCTAACAATGCAGTTGCAATCATATGTGAAACTTTCTGAGAATAAAAGTTAATAAAAAGTTATGTGAAGAACTTTTAATTGTTTTTCGATCAGAGTTTTGTCTCACAATAGTCATTCTCCAAAATCTCTAAATCTCATGTATTGAGTACATCTAGAGATAGAAATGTGTCTTTAATTTATTCTACGTTCCCACACACGTCCGATTGTATTTGAGAATTGGCTTGGAAGATCTTGGTGTGGATCTCACAGTCTGTTATTTGTGGAATTACAAGTTCGTTGTTCGCAAGGATGCTTGATAGACTACAAGAGGTATAATTCATATATTCGTATGTCTTAGATTTAATGTATAGATATATAATAGATCCGATATGAAAAAGATTTTTCAATTCAAAACTTTTCATCTTTGGGATATACGACGATGCGATCATTTATCATTTTATAATTTTCTTTTAAAAACACCACCACACCTTCCGTCGCGCATTCCAACACGAAGGTCATGCCAAAATTAGTATACAAGCTAGCGAGGCGAGCAAGTACATGGAACCCTGGTGATAGGATAAGGACAGTCGTAAGACCCCTTACTCCAGTTTTCAGCAAGATCATGGTTTAAATGGTGAAACGCACGAGCGTGTTTCTCCCAAGACCCCACATTAAGTGGATGAACCCACATGAAAAGAACTTGTAACTGGGGCACTACTCGAGGAGTGGTCCCAAGAAGGAACTTAAAGGACTGGAATGGTCGATTATTCTCTCGCCGGAGCATCCAGAAGAGTCAGTTCAGTATAAATCTGTGTCTGCCACAAGTAGAATGTGGAGATGAATGGGTCCCACCATTAAGGCAATGATGAAGTTCAAAAAGGATGCACCAATCCCTAAAATGGGATGGAGCAACAACTCGGGAAATATGAAGCATGACCATCTTCAGTTCCCCACCTCGGTCTCTTCCCAAAGTGGCTGAGGCTATTTTCCTTTCAAACGGCCAATGCCAAGTAAAATAAAAAAATTGACTCTTCCACGGCGATCGATGGAGGATTAAAAAGTGATGACTGGCGTGGTGCTCTAGCCTGCCAATCAGAATTAAGAAATGATGACTGGCGCGGTACTCTAGCCGACCATTCAGGACTAAAAAGTGAGGACTAGAGTGGTGCTCTAGCCCGCCAGTCAGAATTAGAGAGTGATGACTGGCGCAGTGCTTTAGCCTGCGAATTAAGATTAAAAAGTGATGAATCGTGCGGTACTCTAGCCCGCCAGTCAGGATTAAAAAGTGATGTGTGCCAATCATTTTAGCTTGTAGATGAGATCAAGGGTCTGGCCAGAGCAGACACGCCTGACTAGACATCAAGGTAAAGTGATGTCTGCCGAGCACTCTCACTTGCCAGATGGGATCCAAGGGTCTAGCAAAAGGAATGCACGCCTGGGTAAACATTAAGGTAAAAAGTGATGTCTATCAGGCATCCTAGCTCGCAGACGGGATCAAGGGTCTAGTTAGAGCAAGCACGTTTGGCTAGATATAAGGGTAAAAGGTGATGTTTGTCGAGCATCCTAGCTTGCAGATGGGGCTAATGGTCTAGCAAGAGTAGGCACGCCTAGCTAGACATAAAGGAAAAGATATGTCTGATGAGCACTCTCGCTCACCAAAAGAGATTCACGGGTCTTGCCACAACAGACATGCCTAGCTAGATAGAAAGGAAAAGTGATGTATGTCGAACACTCTCGCTCGCCAGATAAGATCCAAAGGTCTAGCCAGAGCAGTCACACCTGGCTAGACAAAGGAAAATTGAGTTTGCGGAGCATCCCAGCTCGAAGACGGGATTAAGGGTCTAGCCAGAGCAGGCACGCCTGGCTAGACACTAAGGCAAAAGGTGATGTATGTCGAGCATCCCAGCTCGTAGATGAGATTAAAGGTCTAGCCAGAGTAGGCACGCTTGGTTAGACATTAAGGTAAAGTGATGTCCATCGAGCACTCTCGCTTGCTAGACGGGATCCAATGGTCTAGCTAGAGGAGGCACGCCTGGCTAGACATAAAGGAAAAGGTGATGTCTGTCGAGCAATCTCGTTCACCAGATGGGGTCCAAGGGTCTAGCCAGAGCAGGCATGCGTATCTAGACATAAAGGAAATGGTGATGTGTCGAGCACTCTCGCTTGCCAAACAATATCCAAGGGTCTAGCTAGAGCAGGCATGCATGGCTAGACATAAATAAAAATATGATGTCAGTCGAGCATCCTAGCTCGCAGACGGGATCAAGGGTCTAGCCAAAGCAGGCACGCCTTGCTAGAAATCAATGTAAAATGATGCTTGTCGAGTATCCCAGCTCGCAGACTAGATCAAAGGTCTAGCTAGAGCAGGAACGCCTTGCTAGACATCAGGGTAAAGTGATGTCTGCTGAGCACTCTCGCTCGCCTGATGGGATCTAAGGGTCTAGCCAGAGCTAGCACGTCTGGCTAGAGATAAAAGAAAATGTGATGTCTGTCTAGCATCCTAGCTTGCAGACGAGATCAAGGTTTTAACCAGAGCAGGCACACCTGGTAAGATATAAAGGAAAAGTGATGTTTGTCGAGTACTCTCACTCGTCATATGGGACCTAATGGTCTATCTAGAGCAGACACGCTTTACTAGACATCAAGGCAACAAGTGATGTCTGCCGAGCATCCCAGCTCTTAGATGATAACAAGAGTGTAGCTAGAGCAGGCACGCCTGGCTAGACATCGAAGTAAAAAGTGATGTTTGGCGAAGCACCTTATCCCGCGCGACGAGATTAAGGAAATGCCCCAGCCAGAGTAATCACAACACCGAAGGTAAGGAATATCAACCGAGCTCTTTAGCTCTCCAAACGAAACAAGGATTTATCCAGAGCAGGAATGCACGTATGGCACCTAAAGAAAGGTCCTCCGATCGAGTACCAAAGGAAAAAATTCAGCTTACAGTCTAACTCACCAGACCTGGAAAAGGCTCAGCCAAGAGAAATGATGCTGGACAAAAAAAACCCCAATTTGAGGTAGATCCGCCCAAGCGGCCCCCTTACAGGGGAACACACAGACAATAAAGGTTACGACATGTCTGTACAACCCCCGACCTCCTTTAAAGGGGCGGCCCAAAAGAAAGGACCTGTCGGGGTTATGCCCTCAAAGCATGTGTATTGACATCTTGAAATGAAATTTAATGAGAATTACATTTTTCTTATAATTATTTTTTAAATTATTGTTGAATAATTTATATAAATATATAAAAATTTCATATTCATTAATGAGACTATGATCTTGTATTAGTATGAGAGGATTAAGATCATAGACAATGAATAAAATTGTCAGCAACATATTAAAGTATGAAATTTTTAATGAATGGTTGCTAGTACGGTTCACTACATATTATGAATGCGTGTGATCTAGATCCGGATCATTGATGTGGATAGACATCTTAGTGAATGTGCTTTATATAATGAAATTATATACGACTGGACCGATGTGAATTAATATATTTATCAATGTGTCATTTATCATAAAGATATAATACACATCAACTGTGCTGCCTTACGGCACACTGCAGTGCAACGGCACTGCAGTTATGCACATTAGCAATGGGTCTCACTGTAATTGATAATTTTATAATTAAATATTATTTTAGTTTATCCCTAAATAACTGATACGCCATTATCTGGAAAAGAAATATATATTATTCTGACGGCTTAAGATGATGAATCAATCAATCAGAGAATCAATTCATCAATCAAGAGTTATGAGAAGAATACAATTTCTCAAAAAGTGACTTGGAGGCGCACTTTAAAGAACAACAAAGAGAGAAATGACAACCATGGAAAGGAAGGCTAGGATGATCTCAAGAGAGAGCCCCTCCAAAATGGAAAAGGCCCCAGAAGGGGAAGATAAACTGTTTTCACAATGAGGAAAAAGGAAGCGGGGGCAAGAATGAAGGTTTCAACTAGATGGCAAAGATGAAGAAAAGGAAATCGCCATTTATTAGCCTAGAAGAAAACCGATCATTTAATGGGGGTATTTAAGTTGATCATTATGGCAACCATCCTACAACTAATAAGTGGCCATTTCACGAATTGACGAGAGGATTTCGGAAGACCAAACGTCATCCAATCAACCGCGGGGATGAAACGATGCATTAGGAATGAAGCAACAATGAGTCACGATCATTTATGTGCATCCACGTGCCATTAATGCCCCCACTTCTGAGATATTGATGGTATTGAATCGTGAAAAAAGTAAAATGAGTCAAGCGCAAGGGCGAGTCGTGACAAAAATGGCTTGGAAATTAATTCCATCTGGTGCGCACCACTCCGAGGAATGAATTTTGAATACAAGTGTGAAGCACTCAGGACATGCCTTTATTCTATCGCCAACATAAAGGAAACTCAGACGATGAGCTCCGATAATGAAGTCTTTAGACCTAAGCAAGTAAAAGCCATCTAAGTCCTCGACTGGGGGTAACTGTTATGGGCATTCTCCTAACCACCAATGTCGGGATGATACGTGTCACAACCCAACATAGAGCCATTAGTAAAGTCTAAAAGGAAATGAATCGACCTCGTGTGGTCAGTCTTGAGAAAGCTCGGGTCGCACAGACTCAAGCAAGGGTAAGGCAGCAGCAATAAAGCTTGGAAAGAAAGCTTGGATAACCCCGATCGTAGAAACATCATTGCCCACTGAAAGCAGCACCCAACATGTCCAATCACCATGGCAGAATGTCAGATCAGGCACTAAAATGTCATCTCGAAAGCACATCGACAATTATTGTCCGTCACTTTATGTCAAAAGTTATCTTCCTTTCGTCCAATCAAGGACAGTCAGGGCAGACATCGTGTCCCATGAAGCTTCCCCAGCTCGCCCCGAGGCTTCTTCGACATGCTTCCTTCCACCCGATGACTCAGGAACAAAGACACCCACTTACTAACAGGAGAGATTTGCCTTCTCTCGCTAAGGAAATATGCCAAAATAATGTCAGAATACTGACTTAGGAAACCCCTCCGGGGTTTATCGCTCTTTGGGTTCTTTGTTGGTATTTTGCAGACATTGAAGTTGTGAGGAGCTCCAGCCAGAGGGAAGAACACATTCAACATCATCTTTGCAGATTCCCCCGGTCAGGAGGACGCCCACACTTAGCACGAGAGACAAGCATCTATAATGTTGAAGCTTTAGGCTAAAACACACTACATAGAAAAAAACTTAAGTATATTCATTTCTTTTTTCTTTACTATAAAATAAGAGATAAAGTACTAATGCTTAATATTTACACGTTTAATTTACACTGGATTTTGAATTCAATAATCTTCTTGATTTTTTATTCCTCACTATCATATAGTTAAATAATTCATCACCAAACAACATGCCGTGCACGTTATACATAAAATTAGTTGTGTGGTTACTCATTAGAAATGTAATGATATAAATTTTAGATATTATATATATTTAAAGTTTTAACACTCGAACATAGTGTATAAAAGGTAAGATATGTTAAATTAACAATTAGATACTTGAAATTATACTATATATAACATTACTTTTTAAAAATTATAGTTTATTTTATCAGTTTGTCACATTCTTAATAAATTATTATACATCAATAGATTGCTACAAAATATATTAATTTCTTCTCTAAATTCATTTATACAAATTTGTTGCTAATAACATAATTATATAATATAAATTTTACAAACTAAGGAACAAATCCTTAACAACTAAAAATAAATATCACTTATATATACATAAATCTTGAAATTAATCTTTAGAGAAATTAATTACATGATATCATAAACATATTTAATGTGTAAACTATTTGTAAAATTTGTTATATAAATGAAGTAAATGAAAAATATGTGAAATACTTAATTTGTACGATATTTTAAAAGGGTTTTAAGGGTAAAAAGGAAAATAAAAATTCTCATCTTTAAACCCTTTTTAATATAGTACTAGTCAAGTATTATGTGAGATGCACATGTCTCGACCTATGATATTTTAACTCATTCACAAACTTTTTTTCACGTCGAGGTATAGAATAGATATATACAACGATGAAGAAAGATCTTGGGTCGAATGGAGTAAAACAAGTTATTTATAGAAAAAGAGATTTGATTAATGTACTTAATATTAATTTTCTGTTATTAAATTTTAAGATATTCTTTTAAGTCACGCTGCCTAAAATAGCTAGCTCCAGAAATATTGAGCTAATTTGAGACTAATCATTTTCTTATAATATGTATTTTTATATTCCAGATAGTAATAATGAGGAGAAAACATCTTGAAAATAAGAATTTAAACAAAATGGTTGAAAAAGTTTTAATGTGATTTAAAGATTTATTTTTCAGTTTAAGAATAATGTAGAAAACTACTAAGATAATTGAGAGTAATATTATCAAAAAAGTATTTCCTCAATTTCTACACTTATATACATAAGATATGATTAGATAGTTACAAAAAATAGATAGTAGCATCATAACATGGTTAATAAATATGTCATCTTAAGATTTGAATAGTTCCTGCATTTTCTCAAGTTTGAAAAAAATTTATGAAATTTGGAAAAATAGAAAGAAAGAGGAAATTGAAAAAGAGGAATTAAATATTTTTATAGAAATGATGTAACTATTTAAATTAAAAAAATTTAACCTTCATTTTATCATGTAAAAACTATTCTTTCAAGTAACACGCCTTTGATGAAACTAAATCAATGTTACGTACGTTTCACGTATCATTTCTAATTAGTATCAATGTCATTCACGAATAAAATTCTCTATATTTATAATATAATCATAACAAAATACACATATATAATAAATAAAAATATATATTATCGTATGCACACTTTTTATATATAAAATTATATACAAAGAACAGTCAGAAAAATTAAATCAAAATAAATGTAGGAAGCCTTTATAGCAACACATGAACACAATGGATATTACATGAACGTATACTAGATTTTAAAAGTTATTTCTCATTATATCACATTTCAAAAATCGCATTTCAAAAGTCAGTTTCTAATTGTTATATTTTGACACACCTTTATTTGATGGATAAATTAAAAATGCGACATGTATACTTTATAAGGGTATTTTTTATTAAGAAAAATGAATGTGGAAAAAATTGTCCAAAAACTATTTTCTCTTACTTCCACCTTTTAATATATATAGGATAGTTCTATCCTTTACAGTAGACTTAAGAAGAATCTGTCTCCTTGGACAACAGAACATACCTTACTAGTAAGAAAGATAAAATAGAAAATACAACAATTACATTATTTATCTTTACTTAACACTTTATGGCAAAAAATTGTTGAAACTGAAACCTCAAATCTAGGCTATGGTGGGATACTAAAACAAGTAAACCCTAGTAACCAGAAAGAAGAACTCCTTAGATTCACCTCTAGAGTTTGGAAATGACCAGCACTAAATTATCCAACCATTAAACATGAATGTTTAGCCATTGTTAAATGCGTGCTAAAATTTCAGGACGATTTATTAAATCAGCATTTTCTTATAAGAGTTGACTACTCAGCAGCTAAACAAATCTTTAAAAAAGATGTTCAGAATCTTACTTCTAAGCAAATTTTTGCTTCTTGGTAAAGTTTATTATAAGTATTTGATTTTGATATTGAACATATCAAAGGTGAACAAAATTCATTACCAGATTTTCTAACCCGTGAATATCTACAGGGTTCACGAACAGAAGCAGAGGTCGAGGCCGTAAAGTTCACGACAGAGGAAATCCCTACTCAATAGAATTTCCAAGTCTCAATAAGACTTTTAACAGTAATCAAGAGGCTTCTTCTAGAAAATATGCTAAAGATGTCCTTAAAATACCTGAAGAATACACCTTCAACAGCATTACTGAAGAGACAATTCTTTTCATTGAAACAGCAGATGAGCAATGAGTGTTAGATCCATGAGAAATAAAGAAAAGATATCTTTCTACTCAAGCATTTCCCACTCATTTTGAACATTATCGTTATATTTACAAGCATATTGTTCTTGAAACAGTAGCCATGGAGATTAAACATACACTCCATGATTCCATCAGAATTGGTAGCCCTATCACATACACTAAGGCTATTATCATGAACATTATGCTGATTGGGCAATGGGGTGTTCACCCCCATACTACCCGAAGTCTTAAACAATCTGAAGATAAGTATAGTTATTAGGATTATATCAATTCATTTACCTATGTCTTCTATTATCAGAATCCCGTGCATAATCACACGTGATTTACCAGAATCTGTCCTGAGGTCCTTAAAACGATCTCCCAAACTAGTTTCTCGTTTGGTGGGATAAATTCAGGATTTCTCTTGAGAATTTACCAGAATCAGTCCGAACAGCATTTTATGAATGACATACTGCCTAAAATCCCCCGTTTAAAAATAGTATTTTATACAAAATGGTGGGATAAGGGGATGAACCCCAATTTATCAGAATTAATGAAGGTAATTAAAGCCCATACTCAGGCTTGTTTAGATGCCCTTCCAAAAGCTCTTCCAACAGTATCAGAAAATCCATTCATCCTAGCTCAAGATGAATTGAAAAAACAATTTCCCAACTTATCATAAAAAGAGCTAATTATGAAGACTATGGATTTTATGAAGGAGCATTTCCTCCAGGCCATCAGTTCAACAGCAGATGTTCCACAAAATCTACGAGTAGAAAAACATAATCTGATCATAAAGAAGATGACAATGAATTCAGCATTCTCGCAGGAGAAAGCCAAGCCCCAGAAGATGACCCTACCATCAGCGACTTCTGGGATTCTCTCACCTGCATAATTTCAGAAAAGATGGAGAAAGACAAAAAAGGAAAGGATAAAGTATAATTCTTGTGTCCCACCAGCAACCGTCGGCACAAAGCGACAAATCTACTTTACAAAAAGTAGATTTCCACTGACAACAATAAAAGCTACTTTAATAAAGTAATTCTCAATTACCAGGATCGAGAAAAGCTACTTTAGCTAAAGTAGACTCCACTACCTATATAGTAAATAAGATAAGGATGAACGACTCCACTTGTCAAGGACAAAAAACCTTATTTATTTTATATTTGTATTATAAAAGGGAAGCCTCACCCTTATTGAAGGCAAGTAAGCAATAAGTTAGTTCTAGGAGCTTATGTGTTGAGCACACCCTCTCCCTCTCTATGTACTCTCTCTCTCCTATTACAATAAAATCATAAATTCTCAAGTTTTGATTCTCGTCTGCATAACAGTAAGTGTTCTTTAAATTTTCATATCATCTGCATTTCATGAGATCATGTATGAAACAATTTAAGTCTAATATCATCATATTATAACATCCAGTATTATTCGATCCCGTGCTAACTGATGGAACACTTTGATCCATGTTGATTTTCATACATACTTAGTATGGATACTAAGCATATAGTTAGCATGTGTGACCTCGAGTCGCGTCTGGGCTAGGTCCGCTAAGCAGGAAGTGTGTTAGGACCGTTTACCCCTGTAAAACGTTGACAGTCTGCCTGACTATGTGTTCTGTATTTGCCTAAGTGATGGATGCTAATCAGTATGTATTTGGTTGTTTAACCATGTGTTCGAGTGCAGTAGATGGCAGACCTCGGTTGGTATCAGAGCCATGAATAGTCTTGGTTATATTATGATTATATTTTCTTTAAATTATTTATACATGATCAAAAGAAAATATGAGTGAAATTGATTCTTCTTTGTCATTAGTAATAAATACACTAGCTTCAACCTCAGAAGCAACAGAATTAATAGCATATTAGGATGTAAAAGAAGCCTTAGATAAATGGACAATTCATAAGGTTAAACCAGAAACCATATAGAAAATTGGAACATTTAATTTTACAAGTAGAAAAATCATTAAAACATTTTAGCATGCATACCATTACAGAATAATGATTATATTGTTTATCTGTTGCATGTTCATGATCTGTATCCTTTCATATAAAAATATAGGTATGTGCATATAGGACTTGTACAAATTGCATTTAAACATTTAACCTTATTTGGTCAAAATACCAGTATTCAGTGTACCCTCTGAGATGGACGGTGCCTCGACTGGAAAAGATCTCTCACGGGAGCTATTGAAACTAGCTTATCCCATGTGCCTCTTTAAAGTCTTAGAGCTTAAAGTTATTTCGCATGGTTACAAGTATATCCCAGGATCTCCTCATTTTGCGATACTTTTCAGAATCCATCTCAAGGTTCTCTCCACCTTGAACCCATACACTAGAAAGCAGAGTGAAGAGGGACACACTGTCCTCATCGACACTGATCTCTTCAGTAGTCAAGTAGTCATCCCTAGGATGATACATTAGGAGGAAATTACTTTTCCAGACAAGTGGCAAATTCTGAATGTTATCCCCACCAGACCAATCATTAGACAATCTATTAAAGATGTGGTTCATAGTCAAGGAGGTAATTTATATCTTCGCTTTTAGACACCTCTTACTAGAAGCCTTTCTAGTACTAGTTATAGGAGTAACATTCCCTATAACATAGATCTTCCAGAATCTTCTAGACCTTCTTCTATAGAATCTACCAATGCTAAACAGATACCAGAAGCCCAAATCAGAGGTATCCATATATCAGAAAACCAAATACCTCATGCAGTCTGTGAAGATAGACCCAACATCAAAAGGTCCAATAGCCCAACCGCAATTGATATGCAATTCGACATTTAATGGATTTTACACCCAATAGTGAATTGCGTAAGCACCTTAACCAGGATTTTATGCAAGATAAATATCAGGAATTCCAATTATGGTATTTTCAATCCCATACTCCTCAACAGTTAAAAACCCTCAAAGACCAGTATTATTACCATCTTTGGAGTAACTAGATCATTCGATCCTTCCTAGAATGGTACTGTGAGGTTACTAAGAAAGAACTCTTTCTTAATAATGATCAGATTAATGTCCTCACAGGAATACAGAAGAATTGGATTACGATAACAAGAAAATCTTACCAAACTGTCCATCCTCCACCATTATCGTTAGAGTTAGCTCCTATTAATGAGAGTGCTAAACCGTTAGTTATCTCTCCTTATGTTGAGATTCTAGAATGACCCAATCAGGAAACCTTAAAGGTCAAAGACATAGTACCTTTAACCAAACAGCACAATTACACCAACATTTTCCTCCCAACCGTAGGTAACCAACTTACCCGTATAGAGGAACATGTAAACAATATACATGACAAAATTGAAGACATACAGAATAAAGGTCCAGAGAAACCTAAACCTCTTAACCTTCAACCAGTCAACACCAAGCCTCTTCTTGAGATTCATAATTTTAAGTTAAAGTCTACAAAGAAAGAGGAAGACTTTATGGCCACTCTCATCGGAAAGATAAAAAATTGAAGATAAGTGAGCCAAAATCTTCAGGATCTAAATCTCCTAAACAAGTTAATATGATGAACCAGGGTGATTCATATGTACCTGTAACCGAGGATGAAAGAGAAGTGTATACTTTTTCTCAAATCCTTGACCTCCAGAAAAACTTCGATGATAGTTTCAACAACCTAACTTACCCCAAGTCTACCCAGCGTATGGCTTTACTTGGACCTGGTAAGTATTACTATTCTCGACCTACCCCTCAGGATATTTTGTATGAAGAAAACTATCTTCATACTCAAAAATCTTACCACGGTAAAACTATCTATGAATAGAACATAGATGATAAATCTGAATATCAGGATATCGAAACCATACATCATATGATTATGTATGCTTCCGTATATAAACAGAATGATAATTCTGATCATCAAATAGCTAGATTTCTTATCAATGGCTTTACTGGTATTCTAAAAGGATGGTGGGGTAATTGTCTCACTCAAAAGCAGCGGGATGAAATCCTTAATGCTTCCAAAATTAAAATCAATCCTTTTAATCATACTAAAACCTAAACCGAAGATGCTTGCTATACTCTAGCCCAAGCCATAATCCACCATTTTATTGGATAAAAAATTATAAATACAGACCGACACAAAAAACTTCTAACTCATTTCAGATGGTACAAGGATGTGTTCCTAATGAAGGTCATGCAACGAACTGATGCCAACAGTGATCATTGGAAAACCAAATTCATTGATGGCCTTTCTAATCTTTTCGCTGAAAAAGTTTGAAAGAAACTTAAAGATAAACAAAACCAAATTGATATTCCTTATAACCAGTATACCTATGGATCTCTCATTGCAGTCGTGATAGAAGAAGGCTTAGCCTTTTGCAATGATATGAAACTTCAACAACAAATGAAGAAACAAAATTTATCAAACCGTTAGGAATTAGTTGAATTTTGTGACCAATTCGCCTATGACACCAAAATCCAGTATCCTTCAACCTCCACGAATCCTAGACCTAAAAAGTACAAAAGGTTCAATTCGAGAAAAGCTCTGAAGAATCCCAAATATGATTCGGACATTCCCAGAAAGAAATTCAAGAAAAAGAAAGTTCTTCCTAAGAAAGACAGATCAGAAGTTAAGTACTTTAAGTCTGATCCTAAAGGGCACTATGTTAACAAGTGCAAACTCAAGCAGAAGCTTCAAGCGTTATCCCTTGATGAGGAAACTCAACAACAAATCCTTAACTGTATCTCTGACTAGGATAACTCCTCCTCAGACTCCAGCTCAGGAAATGACCTTGTAGAAATCCATTCTTCAGACTCAGCCTCCTTCGCTGAGAAAAATGACTCTTGCTGCAATAAAAAGAATTGCAACACGTTAACAGAAGCCATATATTGGAAAGTCATTGTTCAGATGAATGGCTTTGATCTAGGACAGCCTAATATCAATGTTTTGACAGAAACTCAAAATGATATGCTTAGCTTTGCTAATCAAATACAAAATCCAGAAATGAGATTAAAATTTTTGGAAACTCTTTATAAAGAACATCTCAAGGAAGAAATTCTCCCTCCAATTGAGAATTACTGTATGCGAGAAATTATGTACCGCCTACAGAATAAGGTTACAGAAAAACCTATTACTATTCAGGACTTGAATATGGAAGTCAATCTTCTTAAATCAGAAGTCAAACAGTTACAAACTGTTACTCAAATTATTTTTCAGGATCTTGCTCTTATTAAGCAAGAGCTTCCTTCTAAAGGCAAGGAACCTATACCTGAACCAGAATGTTCGTCCTCTCCGAAGGACAACAGTAACCAATACCTTATGATTATGAATAAGGTAACTTTTCAAAAATGGTATACTAGAATTACTTTTATTATTAAACCAAATTTCATAATAAAAGACGCTATCACCCTTATTGATACATGGGCATATATGAACTGTATCCAAGAGGGTTTATTCCCTACAAAATATTTTTAGAAAACTACTCAATCTCTTACCAACGCAAGTGGTAACAGAATGAGAATTGAATTTAAAATACCAGAAGTTTTAATCTGCAAACAAGGAATCTGTTTACCTACTTCCTTTGTTTTATTAAAAAACATGACCGAGAATATTATCCTAGGCAATCCTTTTATGTGCCTCTTAATGCCTATGGATAAAATAGACAATAATGGTATTTCTACTACCATTAATAACAGAAAAATTATTTTTAAATTTATTACAAAACCGTATACGAAAGAATTAAAGATCTTATACAGAACAAAGAAAGTCAAATTAATTTACTTCAAAAAGAAGTTCAATTTCTGACCCTTGAACAGAAAATCCAACAGTCTTCTATTCAAAATAAATGAAAATGATTTTGACAGAATTTCAAACTGAAATTTGTAGTGATCTGCCAAATACTTTTTGGAATAGAAAAAAACATATTATTTCTTTACCATATCATCAGGATTTTGATGAAAAATATATTCCTACAAAATCTAGACCAAGTCAAATGAAAAATCAATATCTTGAAATCTGTAAAACAGAAATATAATCTTTACTATAGAAAAAAACTCATTAGACCTAGCAAGTCTGCTTGGAGTTGCACAACATTTTATGTGTATAAGAATGTTGAGATTGAACAAGGACAACCTCGCTTAGTCAACAATTACAAACCGCTTAATGATGCCCTCCAATGGATTCGGTATCTTATTTCGAATATAAATGATCTTTTAGATCATTTAAACCATTCAGTTATTTTTTCAAAATTCGATTTAAAATCAGGATTTTGGCAAATTCAAATTGCTGAACAGGATAGATACAAAACAACATTTACAGTTCCCTTGGGTCACTATAAGTGTAACTTATTTCCATTTCGTGTTAAGAATGGCCCTTCAGAATTTCAACATATCATGAATGATATTTTTAATCCGTATACTAAATTTATTATCTACTATATTGATGATGTTTTAATTTTTCATCATCCATAGATCAACATGTTAAACATCTGCATATATTTAAGTATGTGATAATCAGAAATGGTTTAGTTTTATCTGCATCTAAGATGAAACTATTTCAAAAAAATGTCAGATTTTTAGGACATAATATTTTTAATGGAACTATTATTCCTATAAATAGAAGTATAGAGTTTGTATCCAAATTTTCTGATGAAATTAAAAATAAAACTCAATTACAGAGATTTTTAGGAAGTCTTAATTATATTAGAGAATTGAGAGTGAATTTAAGCTAAAATGTAAATCGTAACCCAATACTTGTAAGTTTTTGCAAGATACACCCTTATACTTTTCATTTTTCTTCCCATTGATTCTTCTTCACAAAAACCGTTTAATAGAAAACGACAAAGGAAAGGGCACGTGACAGAGTTTGATTGCCGAATTTTAACATTGAGTAAGTCGACACCAATAAAATAATTGACCGAGTTTTAAGTGATCAAGTGACGTGTCAATTATTTATAGATTACTTTGTCTAATCATTTTAATGATTATCACATTACTTGATCATTAAAAATATGATTAATTAATTATTCACTTTGTAATGATTATTTAAGCTAAAATATAAAATACACATCTATAATTTGATGAAACTATAACTATACCCCTACATTTTTTTCATATTTTTATACATATGCACTTTGACTAAACTGCAAAATATATCTCTCCGTGATGTTTTTTGTTTGAATTTAATAGAAAAATTAACTCCTTCCATTTCCATCCATTTCTCTCAATTTCCTCCATTATTTCCCTCCATTTTCATCAATTTCCCCTAATTTTTAAACCTCATTTTCACTTTCAACACATTTCCTAGATCTGATTTTTTATTTTCCTTTAATGATTTTTTACTTTATTTTTATAAAAAGTCTACTTCATTCATACTATAATGAATTTTTTTTTTTTACTTTATTCTTAAAAATATCTGCTTCGTTCATTTGATTAAAAACATAATCCCTATTACTTGAAGATTTTTTGGTGGGTAGTTGTACTTACAAGTTACTTCTATTTTGAATCGTTGCAATCCTAGAGAATTTTGTGAGAGAGTTTTTGTATTTTTAATTCATTTTTACTATAAGTTTGTAACTTCATCGTCTCTCCAAAATTTATTTTTCTTCTCAAATTAAGTAAAAAGACTCTTCATTTTTTATGACATTTTCTATAGGATTTGACGAAATTTGACTCTCCAATAAATTCACGACAACTAGTGAAGATTGTTTCATGACAAATGTAATTCAAACCTTTTATTCATCCTTTAATTTTTTATTGAACTGAAACTAAAGTCTTAATGATTTCCTATTAGAAATAAATTACAAATGTATTATCCATATGATTGGAAAAAATAAAAAATATAACTTAGTTTATTGAAATTTTATAATGATTTTTTTTAGAAGCAGAATGTTTTATGATGAACCATTTTTGAATAGCAGATTTTTTTAGAATGAATCAGATTTTTTTAAAAATGAAGCAAAATTCATTACAATATGAATGATGCAGATTTTTTTAAGAATAAAGAAGATTTTCTTAAGAATAAAATAAAAAAATTCATTAAAGGAAAGTAAATCAGATCTGAAAAATGTATTGAAAGTGAAAATGAGGGGAAATAGATGAAAATAAAGAGAAATAATAGAAGAAATTTAGAGAAATAAATGGAAGTCGATGGAGTTAATTTTTTATTAAATTTAACCAAAAAAATCACGTACAGCTTAATCAAAATACTAGAGTATAAAAATATAAAAAAAAAATAATAATTTATAGTTTCATGAATGTAGTGATACATTTTACATTTCAGCCTATTATTTAACATTCGACAAAAGAAAGACATTTTTTCCATCGTTTGACAATTTAGGCCAATGTCACATCTTCCTCGTATTGTGATTTAGCTTTGAAGCGTAAGAAGCCTGCGATCCTCGGGTTGATAGGTGAATAACCGATGCTGAGCCGTAAGTAACAGAAACTGCTCTGCTTATGCTCCGCCCAATCCTCTCCATTCTCTCGCAACAACTCATCTCCAGCCCTAGCCGGCGGTCCTCTGCTCCTGCACTCTCTCAGTTCCAGGTGAGCCCTCCCCCTCCCTCATCTTCGTCTTACACTTCAACCCCCTTTCTCCATTTTTATAGTTCCTAGCCGCTGTTATTTTTTTTATAGTTGTTATTTTGTTTGTCTCCCGGCTTTGATTGATGAATACACGTGAATAACTATACTACATTCCAGTGAGCTTGGCAGTATAGGAATCAGCTTATCAGTTGGTACGACTTGTGGAATGGGGTTTGACGATAGAACCTCTGATATTCAAACTTCTTCTCAACCGAAGAAGAGAAGAATCTCTCCGAACGGTGATATTCCATTATGTGACACCTTGGGGAAGCTAGGTGTTTCCCTACCTATATTGCAGTCACCTGATTACTATATATTTCCCAGCTTTAAGGATTTGTCTACCCTGCTACTTAAGGATCCTGGTTATACTAGTCGAGTTTCAGATTTCATAGTTGGAAGGTTTGGTTTTGGATCTGTTAAATTCTTTGGGAAGACTGATGTTAGAAGGTTAGAGTTAGACAAGATTGTTAAGTTTCGTAGGCATGAGGTGATTGTGTATGAAGACGAGAATGCCAAGCCTGTAGTCGGTCAAGGCCTTAATAAGCCTGCTGAAGTGACTTTGCAGCTACAGTTAAGAAAAACTAAACTTGGAGAGAAACAATTGGACGGCATAGTAAAAAGATTGAGGAAGATTTCAGAGAGACAAGGAGCTCACTTCATTTCGTTTGACCTGGAAAATTGTGAATGGAAATTCTCTGTTAATCATTTCAGCAGATTTGGATTCAGTGAAGACGATGAAGAAGATATCATTATGGACGATTCGAATGCAATGGATGAACGTGCGGAGGTCAAATGCAGTGATATATCTGATATCGATCAAGAAACACAAATTAATCCAATTGGACCTGTGCTTTGTCATTCTTTGCCTGCTCATCTTGGGCTTGACCCTGTTAAGATGAAAGAAATGAAGATATTGATGTTTGCTGAAGAGGAAGAGGAAGTAGAGGCATTTGATGAATTTCATAACCATCATAATCCATCCTTTGATAAGGAGCATGCACGACTTCCTTTACAGCATTCTATTCGAAGAATTAGCCATAAATCCAGTCCACCAATGGTCAGAAAAACCCCATTAGCATTGCTTGAGTACAACCATGGAAGCCTTGATACAAATCCTTCGGGAACCATTTTGATGTCACAACAAAATAAGGGCATCTCTATCAAGCCTGTGAAAGCAGTAGGTTTTCGTCTGGACCTCACGAATGAAACACCAGTAGCTGCTAACCATTCTCGCAACATAGTTGATGCAGGTTTATTCATGGGTAGGTCATTTCGAGTGGGATGGGGTCCAAATGGTATCCTAGTTCACTCTGGGATGCCAGTGGGCTGTACTGATTCACGGAGGGTCTTATCATCTGTAGTGAATTTAGAAAAAGTAGCTTTTGACAAAGTTGTTAGAGATGAGAATAACAAGGTGCGAGAGGAACTTGTTGACTTCTGCTTCAATTCTCCACTAAATCTCCACAAGGAAATGGATCATGAAACAGAAGAAGTTGAAGTTGGGTCCTTCAAGTTGAAGCTTCAAAAGATTGTTACCAGTCGTTTTATGCTTTCAGATATTTGCAGGAGCTATGTGGATATTATTGAGAGGCAGACTGAGATTCCTGGGTTATCTCCCTTCATTTGTGGGAGCTTGACGCACCAAATAATGGTATGGGAATTGGTAAAAGTCCTTTTCTCTGAGAGGGAAAATATTGGACGATTGAGGTCCTTGGGGGATGATGATGAGGAAGAGATGATGCAGAATGTGAATGAAATTTCACCACAAGTTGACTTGGAAGCACTACCTCTCATTCGAAGGGCAGAATTCAGTTGCTGGCTGCAAGAGTGTGTTGTTTCTTGTGTACAAGATGATATAAGCTCATTGAATGACTATAGTTATTTGGAACATATACGTTTACTCCTAACTGGACGCCAGTTGGATACAGCTGTGGAACTAGCTGCTTCTAGGGGGGATGTGAGACTTGCTTGTTTGTTAAGTCAGGCTGGTGGATCTACTGTGAACCGTTCTGATGTTGCACGGCAGCTTGATCTTTGGCAAAGGAATGGGATGGATTTCAGCTTCATCGAGAAGGAAAGGATACAACTTTATGAATTGCTTGCTGGTAATATTCATGGTGCCTTGCATGATATTGAACTTGATTGGAGACGGTTCCTAGGTTTATTAATGTGGTATAACCTACCGCCAGACTCTTCATTACCAAGCATTTTTCACACTTATCAGCAGCTTCTTGATAATGGAAGAGCTCCATATCCTGTGCCACTTTATGCTGACAGAAGTCCCCGAAAAGAGGTGTTAGTTCGTAGTGCCAAGGACTGTTTTGATATTTCATATTTCCTCATGCTTCTTCATGCCAGTGGAGATGCTGAATTTGGCTCTGTGAAGGCCATGTTCAGCGCCTTCTCGTCTACAAATGATCCACTTGATCACCATATGATCTGGCATCAACGTGCAGTGTTGGAAGCTGTTGGTGCAACCAATAGTAGTGATCTTAACATCCTTGATATGGGACTCGTTTCTCAGCTATTGTGTTTGGGCCAATGCCATTGGGCCATCTACGTGGTCCTGCACATGCCTTTCCGAGAAGATTTTCCTTATCTACATGCTAAAGTTATTAGGGAAATCTTGTTCCAATATTGCGAATCTTGGAGTTCACAAGAGTCCCAATTTCAGTTTATTGAGAACATGGGTGTTCCAAGCGTATGGCTCCATGAGGCTATGGTATGTCTTTCTTATTCACGTAGTTTTTCTTACTTCATTTCTTTAAACTTTACAAACCACCTCAATGTAGTACATCTGGTAGTTGGCCTTCGAAGATTTTATTTTTACTCTGATTAGAAACAATAATTTTCATTAAAAATATAGATATCTATAAAAGAGGATGTAGCATTTGAAGAAATTATTAGAGAAGTCTTGGATTCTTAATTAAAAAACTTGGCGTCTCATTAAGCATCCATTCCTTCTTACGGTATTATTGTATGCTCTTCTTTGCAGGCAGTTTATTTCAGTTATTGTGGGGATATGCCAAAGGCCCTTGAACACTTCATAGAATGTGAACATTGGCCAAGAGCTCATACTATTTTTGTAACTTCGGTTGCCCATACATTGTTCTTGTCAGGTAATATTCATACATCATTACTTCGGTAAAATTCATACATCATTACTTCGGTAATATTTTCTGTTATACTGGGTTCTCAAACAGTCATACCCATAATGGTTTCTGGTTATCAATCTCTTAAGGATTGGTTTACAGTTGTCAGTCAGGTACAAATAATCCAAATTGTCCCATATTTTTATCGCTGTTGATTAAGCATCTATTTATTTAGTTAGCTGCACGATAATATTTGTTGGGAAGCATGAGGTCTATGTTCAATGGAGTTGTTTGAGAGCAACGTTGGATGGGCATGTCAAAGATGACAAGGACTCCATTCGGGCAAGAACCTACCAGGCATATCACAATTCTTACGAGGAAACTCATTCTAAACTACTCAGATTTGTTTAATAAGATTTCATCACAAAATTTGAAGGTGTGATGTATAAGGAAATAGAAGGAAAGAATGAAAGATTTATAGTTGCATGATTTTTAGCGTTCTAGACATTAAAATAAAGTTTTGAGTTATAAACCATAACATAAACTTCATGTCTGCACGTTGAGTGCGACAGAGTACTTCTGCTTCTTGTCAAGCTTGAGAACTACAAAAGGGCCTTTCGCAATGAGTGTCTCCTTATCTTCTGGTATTCCTTCCAAAGGCGTCTCCAGGGACCAGGTTCTTTAGTCTCCTATGTCGGGTGAAAGTGGTCAAAACCATCCATTTGGGATAGGAAGGCAATAATCTCAGCTTTCTTCCTCGATCAGTGGATGATGCTGTTTGGGAGTGGGAGTTATACATGCTGAATGTACTTGGTTTGTGTCTATTGATCTTATTTGTTATTTTGACATGGATAATTGTTTGCACCTTTTGTTTCCAGCCAATTGTCACTCTTTCCAACTTTTCCCCCCGATTTGGATTATCCTCATGTTTGTTGGATAGGATGCCTTTCCCTCAATCCCTTGTACTTCAGGCATTGACTTATGCTTTTTGATGTAGCTCAACACCCAGAGCTGTGGAAGATTGCTACTTCCATGGAGGACCACAAGCCAGAAATAGAAAATTGGGACTTGGGTGCTGGACTTTATATTTCCTTCTATTCACTGAGGAGTGCATTGCAGGAGAACGATAACACCATGACTGAAATGGTATGAATACCTAAAGTTTTCTTCTTTATAAGTTGACAGATCTGAACATTAGTTCGACCCATCTCTTTACCCTATCCAAGTTTGAAATGCCTAAATCTCACGAAGTTGGGTTTGGGGACTAATGCTTGTTTGCTTCAATCAAGAATTTAAATCTTCTTGCACAAATGTCAAATGATTGTGTTATTTTAAAGTCTTAACAATACTATATTGTGCAGGATTCACTCGAAAGCAGAAATGATGCTTGCGGAGAATTCTTTGGTAGGTTAAAGGTCTCTTTGGCAATCTGGGGTGACAAATTGCCAATTGATGCGAGGTACTTACCCTAATTAGTTTCTTCAGTTTCCATGATTTGTCATTACTTCTGTTTGATAAGCCCCAAAATTCTATAGTTTTTGTACTAATTGGTGCATATTTGCACAAGAGACACACACTCAAAATGAGAGCGAGAGGGAGGTCACTAGAGTTGGAAATCCGTCTTAGCTTCTTGAAAATCAATCCTCTTACCATTTCAGCTCGCTTAAATAGGTAAAGCTGATAAGTTTCACAAGGTACCGAGTTGTTTTGCTGCACCTCCACAGGGGAAAAAACCAAGGAAAACAGAAAAAAAGAGAGGATTTAGCATCTATAATTTATTTTCTGGTCACTCCATAATTCAGTTATTGGCATGGTTTTGCTCATGCTAATCATATTCTGTATATTGTACTAAATCGTATTTGTTTACTAATGTGGGAGCAGAGCTGTGTATTCAAAGATGGCAGAGGAAATATCTGGATTGCTGCTATCAGATATTGGGGAAGGCTCTACATGCGAGTTTCAATTAAGATGCTTTGACACTGTTTTTAGTGCTCCGATTCCAGAGGACCTTCGCTCGTGTCATTTGCAGGATGCTGCGTCACTTTTTACTTGCTTTCTTTCAGAGACGGCTTCATAGTTTGACCTTGCCAATCCAACTAGTAGCAGTTGTCATACAGTTGAGTGGCAGATCAGAGATGGTAGGGATTTTGAAACACCCTTCCGCCGAGAAACACAAGAGGCTAGCTTATACAATTTTCATTTGTGTTGTGTTAGCCTCACTGAACGTTTATTATTGCATTTCACTGTATAATTATGAGAATTTCTTGCTACGGTCTTGCTAAGCTCTATCAGAGATATATTTGATATTCAAGTATGACTTGCACTTGTCTACACTTCTCTCTCTCTCGGTAGAGATTTGGTAGAGATTTCTGAAAGCGATTTGCATTTCTCATGATTCAAGAATAGTCTAAGTTACTATCACAAAAAAGAGAATGAATAGTATAAAGACTGCGAATTTAATAACAAAAAGACACCTTACAAGAAGTTTGCATAAAGGACATAACAAAAGCTAGCATTTACACGTTTCTTGATCCTTGTACTGACGTGCTCCCGGTTATGGTGTATTGAAAAAAACCAAGCTTCCTAGCTGCTGAAAAAATTAACGGGACTTTATAGAAAGGCAGAGACAGTCAACAGCAGTGGCCAAAAACATATCTCTAAAGAAGAGATTTCAAGTTCGTATCCACATGTTCAACTTGTCAAAGGAAAAATATAGCAGTGAATTGAACTAACAAGTTGTACAGAAACAACTCAAGCAAACAGGAGATAATAGTATTCTATAAAAAAAAAGGTGGATCGTTTAATTAATCAAGGCAAAGGCATTGGAGGCTTCCAGTTTGAGAATTCAACCAAGTTCCTATTTACAAAAGATCCGTTATGAAGCCAGAATGTTTCAGTTGATTGATGAAATTGCCTTACTTTCCTCTGAAGTTCCCACAATATTCCCTGCATAGCAGAACATGGAGTTGATTCTTCTGTGTAAACCCATAGGCACCTTACTTTTCTTCCATGGGCAATCAATCTCTCTATATCTTCATCTGAGAAAGAAGGGAAAGAAATAAGAAAATAAAGGAAAGCCATTGTTGTGCTATGAGAGAGTTTATGTCATGTATGGAAAATAAAGCCAGATGTAGCTGGTGTGTGACGTTCAACCTGGTATTGATTCTAGGTAATCCAAAAGTTGGGGACCAATTTCAGTTGATGGCCATTTTATGGATATCCGCGTGTAGTCGATGACGTTCTGGAAAGGCAATTCCACTTGATCTGACAGTATGACTGGAACGCACTCCTGTTTTTATAATGTAAATATTATCACAAAAGGCCTTTCAACATTTGCACAGGACACACACGTGTGTATATATATACAGAGAGAGAGAGAGAGACCACAAAATAAGACTCGTAAAAGCGAAGTGTCCAAGATGACTCTCCACGCGGAGCAAGACAGAACTTAGCATTGCGTAGGTGCTCAAAATACTCCGACCTTCCCAATTTGTGTGTACCGCTGAGCTTCAGTTCTGGACATTCCAACTGTGTTTGATATCAATATACGTATATATCTTATAACACTCTTGATATAAGAGCATTGGAATTTAAAAAGAACATGCTCATTAAGACAAGGTTATAATGGACGCATTCATATCGACCAAGATGATTACTCACATTTAAGAAAGTGCTAAGCTTGACAACGTACCTTGTCTGGACATTGCTTTGCAAGTTCTATCAACTTAAGACGGCCAGCTTTTCCTTGATCACGTCCTAAATAGTTTGCCAAATACTTTCTTTTCGATAAAGGCAAAGGCTGGACTATGGTAGCTTCATTTGAAGTCATCCCATCATCAACATTCCCAGGAATAATAATATCTTTCCAAGTATTGAAAGCGCTGGTGTCTTTCTTATCTGTCCGATCCCCCTGCACTAACACATACAAAGACGTTATAAACTGAAACTAAGAGCTACAGTAGAAATCATGTGGAAAAAGAGCCACTGAAGAACTCAACAGGTACCCTTTTAGAGACTTTCAGTGGCAGCCTTACTGCTTGTTCAACATAGAGTCAAGAGGAATAAGGGTGATACGGATATCATCCAGATGATTCGCTATCACAATATTTGTGAACCATATCCTTTGAGAAATACATATCTTCTCAAAAGAGAATACTAAGAAATCTAAAAATCATATTCCACCAAGTTAATAGAAGTGTTCTAACAGCTAGCAGTGGGCACTGGGCGATAAACCAAAATCTGCTTAAGCACCTTAAGTGCACTCATTTAGTTCAGTATGGCAAAACTCATTCCAAGATCGAGGACTCTAATATCTCATTAGACATGCTCCAAATTACTCTCCTATCTTGTTACATAAGAAAATTAGATCACCTAAGATAATGAAGAAATTCATCTTCATCCACCATGAAGAAAATTAACCATTTCATTCTTTCAAATGACAAACCATTGTGAAAAAGACACCTTCCATCAGTGCGAAAATAGAAGTAAAAAGGAAAATGCAAACTCATCAGGCCTAGAGAACACAGAGCAACTTTTAGCTTTTATATTATTTTGCAGGCAAGCATGCAAGCATATGAACATTAACGGGCTGATTCACCTACATTTAATGATATATACATATTATGCGTCATGTAATACGAAAACTGAATTCCTTTGATCATATTGCATTCTAGTATATAGAGAGGATTAAAAATCAGACGAACTGTGTTGAATATGACAGAAGAGATTAAGAGTGCTTGGGAAGTGACAAATACCTCAGGGGTAAGGATTATGGATCGGTTTATGTATGTTGCCCAAGATCTAAATAAGTGAGCTCCAGCACCGCTGCAGTTGAGTAAAGGCGGTAGGGTAAGCAACACTAACAGCAAAACTTTCCAAGAATCTGAAAATGCATAGAAGAGAAGATAATAACTGGCTGCCCTCCCTTTCTTCCTTACGCATATCTTTAATAGTAAAATAGTATAATTGAAACTTTGGGAAAGAAATGACTAATTTCTAGTTTCTTCTATCATACTTAATGGGAGGAGGCATATAATTCCACCAATATAAATCAAATGAAAGAGAAACAGAAGTGGAAAATAGGTAGATAATCGCAGCACAGCACCAAGTTATTTTCTTTTTTCTAACACTTCCATGTTCAAGTGTTGATATGTTAAATAGAGTTTTATAACAAATTGCAAAAACAAGATGGTGCCAGACCTGGGGAAAACGAATATATGATTACGGCCACCAGATAGCCGGAAAAATGGCATTTGACTTAAGATCTGGAGAAGAAAAAAGACACAAATTAGCCAAAAAAGGGAATCCCCTCTATGGTGTTGATTAGAGGAGAAAAGGTAAGAATGCAACTTGGATCATAAAATGAGTAATTGTATAATTTCAAGCAAAAAAACAACAGCTTGCCTTCACATAAGTTTGGTTAATCTCTTTATCATTGAGACCACCGAGCATCCGAACGCATTTAGTGTACGTGGGGACAAAGAAAAGATCAGCTTCTTCTTTCTTTCTCGTGCGAAATCTTGATTGTTGAAGCAACCTATGTATGTTAACCTACAATTGCCAAAATATAAATTGATGCTTAAAAAAACGAGTAGAGATCAGCATGACTGTGAGGATTCACAACCATGAGTGGAAGGCCTTAGTTGATCTTTCTATTTTTTGAATTTTTTTCAGTGACTGTTTTGCTTTTGCATTTACAAATAAGCAAACTGAAACTCTGCATTAAATTAATATTAATGGACCAAATTACTATTAACACTTTAGCTCCAATCATATCAATACTAGGAAAACAAAATGGAGGTACAATTCGCTCTCTCAAGTACAACGCAGTGCTTAACAAGTTCCAGCTCCCTACCATCACCAGATCTCCATTACGAAAAAAAAAAAAACACGTTGAGTTTTCATAAGTTGGCTCACTGCATCTTTAACTGATCCTTTAATCTAATACGGAAAGGAAAACAAATGCCCGAATCACAAAAGCGAAGTACCTGAGTGCCCCACTGGCCTTTCAAACAAGCCGCAGCGGTGATCTTACCGTCCCTCCCATACAGCAAATGCCTGAGTCCGTCAATCTCATTCTCATCATAAACATAGATTTTGAGAGACAGGTGGGAACCGTAACCTCTCTCCGGCCACGAGAGAGATCCACCGGCATCCAATTGAAGGAAATTTTGTGATGCAGGGATGTGATTAGCAGACAACTGAGTGGCGCAGGATGCGAATAATCGATCGAAGAGGCGGGTGAAGAGGAAAGTCGTAAAGACTAGGAGGAGAGCTCCTACTTGGTGCGTGCGGGTGCAGAATGGAGGATTATGGTGGCTTCCGAATGGCCTTGCTTTGTTATTTAAGCTTCCCATTCTCTCTCTCTCGCGAAGAGAAGAGTGGGTTGTTTTACAGTTGGCTGGAGTCGAGAGATGGAGCTAGTGAGGAAGACGATGGGAATTGGGAAGGGAAGGATCGACGTCGTTTTCAGGGAAGTCTCAAATATGAGGAAAATACTCCTCACCTGGACAAAAATGGGAGTTTGATGTTTTATCCGACTTTAAATTGCTTTATACGTTTATTTATGTTACGAATTGCTTGTTTATTTGAAATATTCAAATTAGGGGTGAAAATATTGTTACCAAACCCGGTTGGTTATTTATGTCATTTTGATTCAGTTCGGTTTGGCATTGCTGCTGAACCGTAAGTTCGGTTCGGTTCAAAAAATTATGTGATTTCGAACCGAACCGAATCTATACTAATATATGACCTGAAAAATATGGGTTAGACAACATTTGTACCCCTTGACCCTTCTCAAACTTGCACCTCATGCCTTCTTCTTCTCCTTCGTGATTCTTATGTTTTCTTATTTCTCCCTCTTCGCCATTCTCAGATCTTCTCTTCTTCGTTCTCCTCCCTCGCGATTCTTAGTTCTTCAACTCTTTTTCGTTCTCCTTCTTGAATCTTAGAATCTTAGTTTTTTTCTCATTCTTCGTGAATCTCAGATCTATCTTGTAATACCCCAAGCATTAAGGGGTAGATTTGTAGTTTTTTAGCTCCACTCGCACCATATAAGTTTCACACTCAACTATCTCCCCCCTCTCATTTTTTTATCTCAAACAATTAACCACCAACAACCCCCAGCTTTCATTTTCTTTTAAATGCACCAAGCCTTCTCTGAAAACTGATTATCTCTATCTGTCAAACTCCTCCATTGATAAAACTTTTATTTTTCATCTCTCTCTGTCTCAAACGTTTGACAGCAACTCTCTCTCTCTCTCTCTCTCTCTCCATCGCTGACTCTCCGATAGGCCAGCTACTTCACCCTCTTTCTTTATTATCTTTCCTAGTTTCTCTATATCTCAAATCAAATTTCCTACTTCTATGTTTATATATATATTCATCCAAATCTGATTTTTATTCTTCAACTTTCAGCAATTTCCATCCTATTGCATCTGTTTCTGGCATCGTCATCGCACCACCTACAAGTTGCATTTTGGTAAGCTTAAATCTCTCTCTCTTTCTCTCTATTTCTCTCGGTCAATCTCTCTCTCTCATTCGTCTCTCTCTCCCCCTCTATTTCTGTCTCTATTATTTGTTCCTCTCAGTCTCTTTCTCTCTCTCCCTCATACACACACACACTCTCTCATTCGTCTCCCTCTCCCATTTGTTTATGTTATGTCTCCTTCATCTCTTTCTCTTTCTATTTCCGCTTCTCTCGGTCTCTCTCTATTTCTGCTTCTCTCGGTCTCTCTCTCTCATTCGTCTCTCTCTCCCTCTCTCTATTCTCTCTCTCTCTCTCTCTCTCTATCTCTCTCTTCTCTGTCTCCCTTTCCCCTATCTGTTCCTCTCATCCTCTTGAACCGATCCATCTGAACCAGACCGATTTCAATCGGACTGGACTGAACCAGTTCAGTTAGACCAGACCAAACTAGTTCAACCCGACCAGACCGAGCTGACCCAAACTAGTAGAACCAAACCGGTTCAGACCACTCGAACCTAGTTGAACCGGTTTGATCTGCTTGATCAATTTACGCCTGGATTTAGTTTTCATATGTTCCCAACCTCACTCGCCCCCTTGTTAATTAAATAATTATAGATATTATATGAATATGTTGTGATATGGGATCGTTAGATTTCAGGTCATTAGTTGTTGAATTTAATTCGTAGCGAATCCAAGTAAGTGGATTTACATAGTAATTCGGTCCATATGTTATAAGTGTAGCATATATAATTGTTTTTATTATTTTTTTATGTTGCTCAATCTTATGATCAAATATTTTATTTATTTTTCCATATCATGATGAAATTATTTACCATGTTATGTATGATTATATTTTGAGTTATACACGTGATAACTATATCGTTTATGTTCATGAACAAGTTGTATGCTTGCTCATTTATATATCAAAGAAAATGTTTTAGATTCTGTAGACTTTCCTTAGTGAAAAAAATGGCATGTCGCTCACTCGAACCCCTCCGTCACCTTACAAGTCAGGTAAGCATCGTATATATGTTTTTATTATTTATTCAGTATGATGTTCTTTAGTTTCATTATGGCATGTTTGATTATGTTTATGTTATATTTACACGATAAGAGTAGGCTTTTGCTAAGTCTTGAATTTTGGTAGATAGCAGACTAATGGCTTACGAGAAATAACAATCACGTGTCAGTCGATCCTGCTGCAAACCCTCCGACAACCATGATCAAAATGTTTTAAGAATTTTTGGAGTTGTTGACGCAGATAATGACGGCTCGCCCAACTCAACAACAAAAACTGCAACAGACGACAACAGTCGACATGAAACTGATCCACACATTCAAGAGGCTGAACCCACCTCAATTTGACGGTCTATCATCCAATCCATTGTTAGCTGACGATTGGATTACGAGATTGGAGTAGATCTTCCAGTTTATGATGTGTTCTAAAATTCAAAAGGTTGGTTGTTCTACTTTTATGCTGACACGAGAAGGTCGAAAATGGTGGGAGCTCACATAAAGAGCTCATGATGTTGTGCATAATCTGATGACTTGGGATCAATTTAAGTAGCTGTTCTCCGAGAAGTATTTTTCGATCACCTTCAGGACAAGTAAGGAGGTCGAATTTCTTACGCTGGTTCAATGTAATATGACTGTTGCTGTTTATGAAAGGAAGTTTGAGGAATTACCTCACTTCGCCACACATTATGTTGATAGCGAGATCAATAAGGCTCAGACCTTTGAATGGGGACTTCGTCTAGAGCTAAAGGATTTTGTGTCCTCTATAAGCACACCACCTACACAATAGTGGTTGAAGCAGCCTTGTTGATAGAATAGGATATTCCACCTTGTGCACCACCACGGTCAGAGCAATCGTTTCATGGAAAGAGAAAACCTTAGAATTCTCACCCAGGTCCTCACAACGCAAAAAGGCAGGCAATAAATCAAATCCCTTATGCACTACATGTAACAAAGCACCACAGTGGCCAGTGTTTTAAAGCGAACAATGCTTTCTTTAAGTGTGGAAAGACTGGGTATTACCTCAAGAAGTGCCCTTTATTTGCTCAAGGAAAGAATAGCAACGTCGATGGAGATAGAGCAAAAGGGAAGGTTTCGCACTAACTCGCCAGGAAGCTGAGCAGTCAGATACAGTTGTGGCAGGTAGATTACTTAAACTAAGACATTTAGCTTTTACATTGATTGATTCTTGATCCATGCACTCTTTTATATCTACTTCATTTGTGACCCATGCATCATTTCATGATGTTGTGCATAATCCGATGACTTAGGATCAATTTAAGTAGCTGTTCTCCGAGAAGTATTTTTCGATCACCTTCAGGACAAGTAAGAAGGCCGAATTTCTTATGCTAGTTCAATGTAATATGACTGTTGCTGTTTATGAAAGGAAGTTTGAGGAATTATCTCACTTCACCACACATTATGTTGATAGCGAGATCAATAAGGCTCAGACCTTTGAATGGGGACTTCGTCTAGAGCTAAAGGATTTTGTGTCCTCTATAAGCACACCACCTACACAATAGTGGTTGAAGCAGCCTTGTTGATAGAATAGGATATTCCACCTTGTGCACCACCACGGTCAGAGCAATCGTTTCATGGAAAGAGAAAACCTTAGAATTCTCACCCAGGTCCTCACAACGCAAAAAGGCAGGCAATAAATCAAATCCCTTATGCACTACATGTAACAAAGCACCACAGTGGCCAGTGTTTTAAAGCGAACAATGCTTTCTTTAAGTGTGGAAAGACTGGGTATTACCTCAAGCAGTGCCCTTTATTTGCTCAAGGAAAGAATAGCGACGTTGATGGAGATAGAGCAAAAGGGAAGGTTTCGCACTAACTCGCCAGGAAGCTGAGCAGTCAGATACAGTTGTGGCAGGTAGATTACTTAAACTAGGATATTCAGCTTTTACATTGATTGATTCTTGATCCATGCACTCTTTTATATCTACTTCATTTGCGACCCATGCATCATTTCATGTTGTCCCATTGAGTTTTGATTTATGTGTTTCTACACCTTCTGGAGCTTTTCTCCTGACTAATAAGGAGTTAGAGAGTTGTTCATTGATGATAACAGATAATGTTATGTATGTTAGGCTTATAGTCCTAGGCATGCATGAATTTGACGTAATCCTAGGGATGGACTGGTTGGGTGCTAACTATGCCAACATAGACTGCTAATTCGAAAGGAAGTTTGATTCCTACCTCCAAGTAGACCTAGCTTCAAGTTTAGGGGATCCCAGCAATGACCTATACCGAAGGTTATATCTGTTTTGTGGGCACATCGCTTACTTGATCGAGTAACTGGGGTTACTTAGCTTCTGTGGTGGACACAACTAAGACAAATGTGGATATTCGATCAGTTCCAATCATTTGTGAATTTTTAGATGTCTTTCCCGATGATTTTCCAGGACTTCCTCCTCCTCGGGAGAGATTTTCGTATTGAGTTGGTACCAGGCACTGCCCTTATATCCAAAGCCCCGTATCGTATGGATCCTGCAGAGTTAAAAGAACTTAATGACCAACTTCAAGAATTACTGGATAATGGTTTCATTAGACCCAGTGTTTCACCTTGGGGTGCTCTAGTATTATTTGTTAACAAGAAAGATGAATCAATGAGGCTATGCATTGACTATAGGCACTATAAGAAATATAGCATTCTACAGGAATAAAATACAAGAATTTCAGTCTCCTCTTGTAAAAAAATAAGAAACAACAAGATAATTAAAAATCAAGTAAAATTTATTCATGTCAAAATGAAAAAAAAGTGGGAGGGGCAAAATAGAAGCATGGCATACACTTAAGCTTCTCACTAATTAGCTTGAAATTTTCTTCGAAACATTCTCTTGAGCTCTCTGCTCGATTTTCTTCTCCATTTTCAGAGAAGGTTTGAAAATTGTTGCTTCTTTCTATGCAAGTTCTCCCTCGCCATTTTCTTCTCCATTCTCGAGCTTTCTCGGCACAGAGATCCTCGGCGCAAGTTCTCCTTCTCAGACGACCTAGGGCTCGAAGATTCTCACTAATTAGCTTCTCTATCACTCTCTCGTTCAAAGACATAGGAATTAGGGTTTCATTGATTTTCAGGTTTGATTCGACCCTGTCGTCGCCTCACGCATTTATCATTGGTTGCCTCTTCCCTTCCTCATACTCTCTCTCCCTCTCTCTGAATTATGCGAAGCTTCCATTCACTTTCTTTCAATCTTCCTTCAATTTTCACCGTTTTATTTTCTGAATTCATTCAGACTATGTAACTGGTTCTTGTTCTTTCAAGCTTTGAAGTGTTTTGGTGAAGTGGTAACTACTCTGCTTCTCTTTCTTACGAAAATTTCATTTTTCTCATTTTGGAGCCAATTAATCGTTAATGGAATTTTGTTTGCTTATTTTCTTCTCTGTCCGCAGAAAGAAGGTAGGTATGTGATAATAAGTGCTTTCCTAGTTCTAGTTTATATAATGAGCTTTACTTAAGGAGTTACATTATCTTGTGATATTGAATAACATGATTTGAAGAATCTAGAGAACTAGTTAATTATTAGAACTGAGCCAGAATCTCCTTTAAATTAATTTTTCTATATAGTGTATTACTAAAAACAATTTCACTAGTAGAATGTAGATATACTAGGTATTTCTCAATGGTAAAATAGTGTAGATTATGAGAAGTTATCCATTACCCACATTTTTTATTCCTCTTGATTTCGTTCAAATTGGTCTATCTGGGATTTGTATAATCGCTCTCAAATGATACTTATCTAGCTTGGTTTTGCTTCTCTAATTGTTGGTGATGTGTTATTATTAGTTATCCTGGTTGAGCTTATGCAAAGTGAGCTTCCTTTAAATCTGACTCATTTCAACTTTCAAGTATCCCGAATTCAACCATTATACTGCTTCTGGGTATCTGGCAGCATCTTCCATAGAAATTAGAATGATAATTTCAGCAGTGGTTGTTATATATTTGGTTCTAGGCCATAATTAGCTTCCAGTGATGAATATTTCATGATGGTGTCACTCGATACAAGAATCATATCTATGTGTTTCTCTGTTGTTGCAATTAACTGGTCGCGAGAGCAAAAACTTTTTTAAAATCTCAGAGATTGATTTATCCTTCATCATTATTGATGAATAAAGAGTTTTGTGTACGCATTACTTTACTACCTGTCTATGTGTGTTTTCTTATAGTTTACTCGACTGAGCTTTCATTGTTTATGTATATGTTGCTCTTGTTTCTTTCTCTTGTTTTTTTTTCTCTTGTAGACTTAGATTATGTATAGAGAGTTTTGTGTACGCATTAGTTTAGCATTTCTACTTGTCCACCCTATAAGACCCAATTGTAAGTAAGTGCCCCAAAAATATTCCATCTTTCTTATCCATCTCTCTCTGTCACTGAGAATAATGATGGAATTTAGTTGGTTCACAACAGTAGTTGCTATTTCGATATGTGCAATCCTCAAGTTCATATTTGACTATCTCACTAAACAAAACCCCAAAAACCACAAACTTCCACCATGAATGATAGTAGATATCAAGTGACAGCCAGACTCATCAGAGATTTGACATGTTTTATTTAGCGCATACAGCTACTAACTAAATGTATGCAATTAATATGTTTCTTATATTCATAATTGTAGTTTCCATGATGATAAAGATTGGGTGTATTGTAACAGGTAATAAAAATTAATTCTCACGCTAGTTCAATCTTAGTATTGAAAAAGATAGTTTAAGTACTTAGATTTTACTTTTGAATTAATAGAGTTTCAGAATAGTACATGCAAGGAACAAGACAATTCATTAGAGAGGCCATGGCTAATGCAAATCATCTTGAAACACTTTCGTGCCCTTGTAGGAAATGTAGAAACATGAGTCATCAATATCAAAATGATGTTCATGTGAGAAAGAAACCCGAAGCTTTATTATGGAGAACAAATTCTTATATGACTCGCATTGAAGATGCTTTAGGATCTACAATTGCATGGCCCACTGACAAAGTTCATTATGGTAAGATTGAATCATTTTTCTTATTTCTATTTGTACTGTTGGGCTGCATTAGAATTTAAAGTAATGGAGATTATTTATATTTGTTAATCTGGACGTTATTATTTATGGTTAGATTTGTATCTAGAGGTATTTTGATCATTTAGTACTGTTGGTTTTGCTACTAAATTTTTTGATATTCGCCTAAACCATATCCGTACTAGTGCTTAATTAAGGGAATGCCTGAACTAGAAGTGAAAGCTTATTTGTAGGACTGTTGATGTTCGATTACGCATGCTTTGAGGTTTAAGAGGCTGAATTTTATCATTTTACCATTATTAATTGAATTTGACTTTGTTTGAGGCTGAATTTTATCAAGTTATGCATACTAGAGTCGATTGGTAGGAAAACTGTTATTTTCGATGTTGGTAACACATGTTTTAAAGTTCAAGAATGTTCTTTGAAGGTGGGGTGGGTATGGGTAGGGGGTTGTTAGAGGATGAATTATGTTTGGTTATGCATGCTTTGAGGTTTAAGAAACTGAATTTTATCATTTTACCATTATTAATTGAAATTGACTTTGTTTGAGGTCGAATTTTGTCAAGTTATACATATGAGAGTTGGTTGGTAGGAAACTGTTATTTTCGATGTTGGTAACACATGTTTTAAAGTTCAAGAATATTCTTTGAAGGTGGGGTGGTTATGGGTAGGGGATGGTGGCTGTTAAAGGATGAATTATGTTTGGTTATGCATGCTTTGAGGTTTAAGAGACTGAATTTTATCATTTTACCATTATTAATTGAAATTGACTTTGTTTGAGGTTGAATTTTGTCAAGTTATGCATACTAGATCCGGTTGGTAGGAAAACTGTTATTTTTGATATTTTAGAATGTCATATTTCTTGTAGTGTATGCTTTTGACATTTAGATGGTTAGATTATTAGACTAGTTTTTGGTTATTGTTGTTTTTTATTAAGCTTTAGGCATTCAGAACATAAAATGGCTTTTTTTGGTTAAGACTTTGGTATTTGAGCTGAATTTTATGTGCTAGATGGTATGTTTATATTTTTGTGAGAATAACATAGACACATTGGTAAATGATGTGCTTCTTTTACCTTTGTAGGATTTTCCTGAAGATGTATGTAGTAGTAGGCAAAATTGTTGATGGGAAGAAATACTGCTGTAATTAGCAGCAGAATGGAGGGTGTTGTCCAGGATAGAATTTATCAAGGTTATATGTTTGATGCAAGTTATTTGATTTGTTATCATAGTGAATAACTAGTGTTATTTTCTCAAAGTATAAATGGTGATATGAGCAATGTGAAATTATCTTAAACTTACCATCTTATTCTTTAAAATGCAGGACCTACAATCTCTTGAAGGTTTTCAATATGACATCAAATTTTGAAGAATAGTAGTGAAACTTTGAAGTTATTTTGTAGTGTTGTGAAACTTTTAGATGTTTTTTATTTTTTGAATAACATGTTGTATTGTTAGACTAATTACTAATAATTTTATATGATAATTATGGATGGTACTTATGAATAATATTTTATGAAAATGAAATGATATTTAAATGCCTTTTAGTCTAATAATGTATTAATTTTGAATGATTAAATAGGTACGTAAATATGTGCATATAAATTGATTGTAAAAAAATATCATTTATAAAATGCTAGGAAAATCTATTTATAAGAGGCATAATTTATAACAAAAAACTATATCAACGAGATTCAAAAAACCTTATGGTATTTGATTTAATAGGATATAAAAATACATATGAATATCAATTCAGGAGAATATAAACACCTGTTGAATAAAAGTAACATGAGTCAAAAACCTCATTAAACAACGTTCTACAGGAGACGAAAAATCCTGTAAAAAGCAAGATACCACATGGTTCTTCATAGGAGGCATTGCGCCTTTTGAAAAACGTAAACTTTTAATATGAGGGGCTGTCACAGGCGCCGGATGGTCCCTGTAGATTACTTTTCACGGGGATATCTGCCTCTTGTAGAATGTCATTTTTCTTGTGATGAGGGAGTTGAATATAGTGACTATCAAGAATAAGTATCCGTTAATGCGCATTGAGGATTTGTTTGATCAACTTCAGGGAGCATCAATATTCTCTAAGATCGACTTGAGATCAAGTTACCATCAGCTCAGGATTCGAGTTGAGGATATTCCTAAGATAACGTTTCGTACTCGTTACGGCCATGACGAGTTTATAGTGATGTCGTTTGGATTAACTAATGCTTCGGCAGCCTTTATGGATCTGATGAACAGGGTGTTCAAAGAGTACTTGGATTCTTTTGTGATTGTCTTCATTGATGATATTCTGGTGTACTCTAGATCGGAGGCTAAGCATATAGATCACCTTAGGATTATTTTGCAAGCATTAAAGACACACCAGTTATATGCCAAGTTCTAGAAGTGTGAGTTTTGGCTTCAGCAAGTATCATTCCTTGGTTATGTGGTATCTTGAGATGGAATCTCCGTTGACTGGTCTAAGATTGAAGCAGTGATTAGTTGGCCTCAACTGAAAAATATTGGGGAAGTTTGTAATTCTCTGGGTCTAGTAGGATATTACAGGAGATTCATTGAGGGTTTTGCAAAGATCATTGTTCCACTTACTCAGTTGACTAGGAAGAATGCCACCTTTACTTGGACGGCTGAGTGTGAGAAACGTTTTCAGAGCTTTAAACAAAAATTAGTGTCAGCATCAATATTGACCATTCCAGATAGTGAGAGCAATTTTGTGATTTATAGTGATGCTTCCAAGAGAGTTTTGGGTTGTGTTTTAATGCAACGGGGAAAGGTCATAGCATATGCTTCTCGTCAGCTCAAGCCATATGAACAGAAATATCCTACACATAATTTGGAGTTGGCTACAGTTGTATTTGCCCTCAAGATTTGGAGACATTACTTGTATGGCTATAAGTGCCTGATTTACACATATCATAAGAGTCTTAAGTACTTTTTCACTCAAAAAGAGCTTAACATGAGGCAACACCATTAGTTGGAAAGGAAAATGCTTTGGTTGATGCCTTAAGTCAAAAATTATCCCATTCAACATCTCTTATTACATCTCAAGAGCATATCCTAGAGGATTTTGAACGTGCCGAGATTCAAGTCTTGCTGAAAGACACTACAGCACAGTTAGCACAGCTTACAGTTCAATCGTCATTGCAGCAACGTATTATCGATGCACAGAACTCAGACTCTGGGTTACTTTTGATTCGTAGTGAAGTGGGTTCAAACAAAAGGCAAAGATTCAATGTTAGTAATGATTCAGCTCTTCGATTTCATTTGAGGCTTTGTGTTCTGAAGGATGCAGTCATTAGATAGGAATTACTCACGAATGCTCATAGTTTACCATACACTTTTCACCCTGGCAGTACTAAGATGTATCACGATTTAAAGATACATTATTGGTGGAATGGTATGACACACGATACTGCTGAGTTTGTTAGTAAATGTTTGGTGTCTCAACATATTAAGGCTAAGAAACAACGACCATCTAGGGTCTTGCAACCCTTAAGTATTCTTGAATGGAAGTGGGAGCATGTGACTATGGATTTCGTTTCGGGGCTACCAAGGGCGATAAAAGGTTATAACTTCATTTGGGTTGTGGTGGATCATCTTCCCAAGTCTGCACACTTTTTTCCTTGCAAGACTACATTTTCAGTTAAGGATTGGGCTCGGTTGTATATCTGAGAGATTGTTCGACTTCATGGGGTTCCAATGTCTATAGTGTCAGATCAGGATTTGTGGTTCACATTAAATTTTTGTCGGAGTCTATAGAAATCTTTGGGTACTCAGTTGAATTTTAGTACAACTTTTCATCCACAATCTGATGGGGAATATGAGCGAATGATTCAAACGTTAGAGGATACGCTTCGAGCTTGTGTCTTGGATTTCTCTGGAAGTTGGGACGCGTAGTTGGCACTCGTGGAGTTCGCTTACAATAATAGTTACAAAGCGATGATTGGTATGGCTCCGTTTGAAGCACTTTATGGGAAAAAGTGTCGGTCGTCAGTTCACTAGGATGAAGTTGGCGAACGGAAGCTTTTGGGCCCTGACTTGGTTAAGTCTACAAATGAAGCTATTCAGAAAATCAGAGATAGAATGAAGACTGCTTAGAGTAGGCAAAATAGTTACGCAGATGTTAGGAGAAAGGACCTCGAATTTGAAGTGGGTGAACACGTGTTTCTGAAGGTTACGCCAATGAAGGGTGTTATGCGTTTTGGTCGCAAGGGGAAGCTGAGTCCCAGGTTTATTGGTCCCTTTGAGATTTTAATACTCACCCCCCATAGATGGATATGTTGCAGGTGATGGTGAGCAATAGGAGTGAGGGACTACCATAGATAGCGAAAATATGAGATTTTTCACAATTTATGATTATATGATGTTGGAAACAAATTTTCAATTTAATTCCTGTTGTTTCAGAAATTTTATGAATTTTCATGTTTGACTTTCATGTTTTATGAATTTTTTTGTTCGACTCTATTACAGTTTAATGAATCATTTAATTCAAATTAATGAGTTAATATTTCTTAAAATAATTTTATGCTCCACTATTCAACGTTAAAATTAGGTCAAAAAAATTAGGGTTTTCAATTTGAGGGTTTTCTCAAATTAGGGTTTCAATTGAATTGAGGATTTTTGAATTGTGAAATTTTAAGCATGTTTAACCCTCGGGAATCGGGGTGTTACATGACGTATGCCTTCATTCTCCTTCTGTGTTCTTGTGAATTTCAGAATTTAAGTTCTGCTCTATGTCTTCTAGTTCTTTCTCCTTCGCATCTCCAGAACATGACATAACCCTTGCTTCGTTCTTCGTTCTTTCTTTCTCTTTCGCGTCTCTAACTTGGGGATATGGTTTTACCTGTCTGAAATTTGAGGTAAAGATAAGTGTTGAATCATTTTACTACTTTATCTTAGATCTGCTCTATCTGAAATTTATGGAGGGTTTGTGAATCTGCATATCTATTTAGGGTTTGTGAATCTGCAGATCTATTTAGGGTTTGTGTGCATGTGCTCTACTGTCTGTGAAATTGGAGTGGGTTTTTTGAATACTTGTAGTGTTTTATGAATCTGTCAAACTGGGGGGAATCTGTGAAATTTGGGTCAATCTGTTCTGAGAAATTGTGAGTTTCTGTTTGAAAAATTGTGAATTTTGTGAATATGTTCGAAAGTTTGTAATATGTTTTGGTTATTTTGTGAATTTTTTCCTAATAGGTTAATTTGTGAATCTGTTCTATTATGCATAACTATGATTTTGTGAATATGTTAATTTGATTTTGTGAATCTATTCTGAATCTGTTAATTTGTGAATCTGTGTAGGTTGTCCTTTGGAGATTGAAGAAGGAAGAACTTATCTTTACCTTGTCATTTTACTTTCCAATTTTATTTGTGAGGAGAATGTGTTTTAAAGAATTATAACAATACTACCTTTGTTAGAGTAGTTTAAATATTTTGTTATATATTTGTGATAAATTTGAGATATGAAAGTTTTAGGTTGAGGTTCTTTTTAGATTTGTTTAAATGCTGCTAGATTTGTGATTTGTGGAAATTTGATGCTCTTTTTAGGTGGCTAGACATGAAAATTTTAGGTTTAAGACTGAAAATCTACTAAAAATAAATTGTACATGAATCTTCAATGGAACCGTAAGTCACTGTTCGGTTCGGTTCGGTTCATATGAGACTCGCGATTCGGTTCGGTTTGACTTAGGGCCGAAGCGTGAGTTACAGTTCGATTCATTTTTTGCCCAAATAATCGATTGAATCGAACCGTGAGCACCCCTAATTGATATGAGTTATTAGTAAATATATATCACTTTCAACTTTCTCTAGAAAAAATATATCAATTTTTTAAATATAAGAAATTTATATTTATAACCCACCAATTCAACTCACAAAAACTCTTCACTTATCTTCCCAATGCAGTTATCACATTACCAAATCAACTCAAATAAAAGGTTTGTCTATTCATTTGCTTACTCTTTTTGCTTCATCTTCTCTTCTTCTTCGACGAGCTTGCTTCTTCTTCAGTGGGAAATCGTGCATCTTCTTCAGTGAGACACTCCCTTCCATTCTTCTTCTTATTCTTCAGAGACACACTCAAGAAAACCACCCTTCTTCTTCAGTGGGAGACCCACCAACCCATTCTTTTTCTTCTTTAGCGAGACACATTCCTCTTATTCAACAAGACCCATTATTCTTTGTCAATGAGACTCATTCTTCTTTTTCTTATTATTCTTCAACGAGACGGGCTCATTCTTCTTCTTCTTTTTCAACGAGACACATTTGAATATCCATTCTCTCTTTTTTGGACACAGAAAAGGGCTCGAAGTAATTAATTGGTTGCTTACTGACATAATAAAAATAACTACTTGAACCCTTCAACTAGTCACCTAGGGTTTGGGTTGTTGACTGACAGAAAAAATAACTACTCAAAGGGTTCAAGTAGTCATAAAAACTACTTAAACGTTCAAGTAGTCACATGATCTCTGGTTTGTTGGCTGACAAAATAAAAATAATTATTTGAAAGGTTCAAGTAGTCATAAACAACTACTTGAATGGTTAAAGTAGTCACATGGTCTCTTTTGACATCTTACAACATGATAATCGTCAAGCAACAAACTTATTGGTCGGTAATTGCATTGGGTTTAGTTCGAGGTTCACCTAAAAGTTCTTATATGAGACTCACATATAAGTTCTTATTGCGGGTAAATTTGTGAAAGTTGAGTAGTTGTATGATTTATCAAACTTTTGTATCTCGCTAATTGTACTTTTTCTTCAAGGTATAAAACAATTCAGTTAACATTATTTTTCATTTATGTCAATTATTTTAGTTGGGCGACAAGCCTTGTCCACCATAGAGTGTAACAAAAAAATTTAATTTGGTATAACTATAATCTCCCTACGTGCTTGCACTAAGTATACAACAAGTTCACACATACAAATATCCATCACTGCATACCAATTAATACTACATTGATCCTACTTGCCAGTAATAATGGCAACAATTATAAAGGTAAAACATAGAATGCAAACATGAAAAAAAATTCAATGTGCCCATCCAACTTTCTAATGCTTAATCCTTATATCCATGCGCCAGAGCTCGTCCTTAAGTTATTTTAAATGACTATTCTTACTACTAGCTTCACTCACTTCATCAAGAGGTTGCGCCATCCAAAATACCCATATTTATTCTCCAAGCAACAATAATATAGCAAATTTTTGTTTCACAACAGCCCTTATTTCGCAAATACATATTTTGTTAACAAATTTCAATCCTCCATATGCAAAATAATCGGTATTAGAACTTGACATATTGTACCCACACATATTTAGAATACAAAAAATAGTCTCAAAGTAAGAACTGACTCATCAAACTCTTGAAGTATCATTTTCTCAAACACTTGCTGGGCATCATGCCCTCACAAATGACCTGAAGAATCAATGAAACTTTTCCTTATTTGATTATACTAGTAAACAAAGTAATATGCGACTTTTTTTTAATTTTGCCAGTATGTAAATTGTATGTATTTTTACGAAAACTTAAACCCTTCAAGTCTTTAGTAATGACTACTTAAACCTTTGAAGTAGTTATTTTTATTATGTCTGTAACCAACCCAGAAACCAGGTGACTACTTAAAGGGTTCAAGTAGTTATGTATTACTACTTGAACCATTTAAGTATTTGTGTATGACTACTTAAACCTCTTAAGTATTTGTGTATGACTACTTGAACCCCTTCAAGTAGTCACTTATTCACTGGATTACTGACTGCTAGATTCAAAATGACTACTTGACGGGTTCAAGTAGTCGTAGACAACTACTTGAACCTTTCAAGTAGTCACTTGTTCACTTAATTACTTATTGTTATAATCAAAATGACTACTTGAGGGGTTCAAGTAGTCCTAAATAACTACTTGAATCATTTAAGTACCAAAAGATACATATGATTATCACATTCATCAAGCAATCTAGCGATGCAGAAGATTATAATTATCAAGAGGGGCAAACTAAACGTATCTAAATTCTCAGAACTCATAACCATATGAATAACACTATTATTTTATAAGAACCTCAAGCTAGAACCCAGAATCCACAACCATTTAAATTGATATTTACAAAATTAAAACCCTTTTTGTTTTGTATATAGCAAAGAAATTCTTTTCAAACCCATACGATTTTCCCCAACTCCAGTACAGAAAAAAGTTTTGATTTTTAAACCCTAGACGATTTTCCCCCAACTTTCAGTCTTCCTGTACATAACAAATTTTTTATTATAAGGTACAAGGAAAGAGGATGAAAGGATAAGAATAAGAATTGTACATGAAGTCATTTTCTACATCCAAAAAAGAGAAGAATGAGTACCTGAGTGCGTCTTTGAGGAAGAGGAAGAAGAATGGGTCGGTGGATTTCGCGCAGAAGAAGAAACACAGATTTCCTGATCAATGTGTCTCTGAAGAAGAAGAAGAAGAAGAAGAAGAAGAAGAAGAAGAAGAAGAAGAAGAAGAAGAAGAAGAAAAGAAGAATGGGTCGGTGGATTTCGCGTAGAAGAAGAAACACAGATTTCCTGATCAATGCGTCTCTGAAGAAGAAGAAGAAGAAGAAGAAGAAGAAGAAGAAGAAGAAGAAGAAGAAGAAGAAAAGAAGAAGAAGAAGAAGAAGAAGAAGAAGAAGAAGAAGAAGAAGAAGAGGAAGAAGAAGAAGAAGAAGAGAGTGTCTTGCTGGAGAAGATGCATGATTTTTCACTGAAGAAGAAGTAAGCTCGTTGAAGAAGAAAAGAGAATAGAGATGAAGATGAAGCAAAAAAATTAAGCAAATGAATAGACAAACCTTTTTATTTGAGTTGATTTGGTGATGTGATAAGTGCATTGGAAAGACAAGTGAACGATTTGTTTGAGTCGATTTAGTGGGCCAGAAATATACTTTTCTTATATTTGAGAATTAAGTATATTTTTTCTTGAGAAAGTTGAAAAGGGTGTATATTTACAAATAACCCTATTCATATATGAGTAATTCTAGAATGCTAAGTTATAGACCATATTTTAATTGACTTTCATATATTTATTTGTTAAATTAAAGTCAGTTGATCATTAAAATTTTATTTGAAATTTGATCAGTGCAGAATTACTCTTCATTGTTAATTGGTACAAGTAGTTAATTGCAATGTTTCGCGCTCTTTGCAATGTCACTAATGTCTTTTCACAAGTAAAATGAATCAAAATTTCAAATTTTAAATAATTAGACCAAATTTCGAAATCATTTTTCAAATGAATCATTCATATTATTCAAGACATGACTATAGATTATGTGAATGAACCACATATATGGTGAGTACCAAAAGTTTTCTCCTACTGTTTGCGATATTATGAGTATTATGAAAATCGAGGAGAAGCAATTGCCGTATTATCTATGCCAATTGTCATTTATTTGTCAACTGTCGTCATTCAACCATAAGCTCGTGATTGAGTTGGCGAAAAGCAGCGCACAGTTTTTCTTGATTAAAAGAAAAAAAACGAAAATTAACAAAAACTTCTTAAGACAAAGCAGCATCTTTGGAGAGAAATTGTAAATTCCATTGCAACACTGTTACATATCTCTACAAAGAAACACTAAGACAAAAGGTGGTGATATGTATGTAACAGTTACAAAAACAGATTTTACACAATCTTATTCAAATTTATACATAGGAAATGTAAAACAATGAGCAGACAAACATCATAATGCAACTCTTTTCTACTAATATTATCAAAGAACATAGCAATCAGTCCAACATTTATTCTTCCATATGAATGATGCAACGAAGACCTTCCCCTTTAAGCATGTATTCAAATGCTTTGTTGATCTGCGAAAACGGGACTTCATGTGTTATGAACTTCTCCAGCTCCAGCTCCTACAGCATCCGACACAATGATTAAGGACTATTGATAATTTTTATCGGGAAAAAACAAAGTATACTCGTTACTTAATGGAAGGGAAACTTTTTATTCAAAGCTTTCGAACTTACCTTATTCATATACATCTCTACTACCAATGGAAGATCAGTGCGAGGTTTGTAGTTTCCGAAGAATGTTCCCTTCAAGGTCCTCTCGTTCAGTACGCTCATTGGGTGGGTCTTGAAGACAGCATCTTTATGTGGTACTCCCACTAAAACAGCAACACCCCATCCCTGATAAATACCCATATAACTATTTATTAGTTTTAGTTCATTAGCTTTGACAGCAGAAAACGGAATATCTACTACGAACTATGAAATCTTACATCATGAACACATTCAAATGCAGAAATCATGGCGTTGATGTTTCCAGTACATTCGACACTACGGTCCACTCCTCCATTAGTCATCTCAGCTAGTACCTGATACGGAAAAAAAATTCAAAACTGTTTATTACTTGTTTAAACACAAAAGGGTCCAAATAAGAGAAGTGATAAAATTGAGCACAGACTAACCTCTTGAACTGGTTTCTCGTGGTCATTCGGGTTCACAAACTCGGTAACTCCGAATTTCTTTGCTGTCAACATGACAAGGAAGTTAAGATTTTAGGATTAGTTTAATATTGAAGGAAATTAAGTAAAAGAAACTAACTGATTGTATAACATATTACATGCATATATGAGGTTCGATGCTATGCATTGGTCAAACTATTTTGCCTCACTCCATACGTACAACAGAAACTGATACTTTGTCAAACTATTCGTATCATCAACTTGAATTTTACGCTTATTGTCAGAGAGGTTGAGAGTCCCAGACTCACCCAACCCAACAACATTTCAAGAAAATTTAGTATCATACCATCCTCAAATCTGCCAGAGTTCAGATCAACACCAATTATCCTCGAAGCACCAGAAACACGGGCCCCTTCCGCAGCCTAAAACACATGAATTTCCAAATAATTTATTCACATTGTTCAAATTGAATAATGAACTGATAAACATATAGGAATACCCACCGCAAGCCCAACGGCTCCAAGGCCAAAGATTGCCACGGTTGAACCCTTTGCCGGTTTGGCAACATTAACGGTGGCACCAAAGCCGGTGGAGATACCGCAGCTAAGAACGGAGACTTTGTCGAGAGGAGCCAAGGGGTTGATCTTGGCAAGACAGCCAACATGAATGACAGTGTACTCACCGAAAGTGGAAGTCCCAACAAAGTGGTAAATAGGTTGTCCTTTTATGGAGAACCTTGACTTTCCATCATTAAGCATTACTCCTCTGTCAGTATTAATCCTCAAAAGCTCACACATGTTGCTCTCTTCCGACTTACAGTGAGCACATTCCTTGCATTCTCCAGTGAATACAGGAAGAACATGATCCCCCGGTTTTAAATCAGTCACCCCCTCACCAACACTCTCCACAATCCTACATTTCACATTTCAATTCAGATTAATACAACTAAATCTACTAAAGCGAAAATATGTTTTTGATTTAGAAAACTCACCCTCCTGCTTCATGGCCGTAAATTCGAGGAAACAAGGGGTTTTGTCCCTGCAACATTTACAGAAACGCAATTTAAGATTTGATATGAGAATCAAGCAATTTTATACGGAAATAGTTATCTATGGGGGAGAAAGAGAAGAGGAAAGAAAAGAGGACATTGGGGGTTGAAACTTGAGTACCTTGGCTTCCCAGAAGTAGACATCAGTATGACAGAGAGAAGTAAAAAGGATCTTAACACGAACTTCATTAGCCTGAGGAGGAGCCACCTCCACTTCTTCAATCACTAATGGCTTCCCTGCTTCCCATGCCACAGCAGCTACACAAGCAAAACCCCAATCACTCAGCTGATTTCAGTGAAATAAACTGGAATATTTCTGCGACGTACTGAAGTTTGACTTTTTTTATTTTATAATTTGCTGCTATTCTATCTATTTGTGCATTAAGTTCGAAGAAGATCTCAATCTATAATGAAGAAATGATAGTAGCTTTTTTTCATACTGAAGTTAGACTATGAAAAAGAGAGAGATTCTACAATAACAGAGTGTTTTTCCGTATTGAAATTATGAGTATTGATATTGTGATGTTGAATAAATTTATTAGATTGTTTATTGAACATCAAAAATACAAGTAGTACTTGACATAATTTACTATTATGTGCTTAGATATATAACAACGTACTTCTTATTTGCTAAAAGTTTGATACAATGAAGAATATTAAGAAGATTTCTCGTACCTCTGCAACGTATAACTTGACCAGCAGTGCTCGACATAATATCTTCGATTGTTCGTAACGAAAACTACAGATTTTTTTTTTGTGTGAATGATTTGCTGAAACTGCTTGTCAATTGTGAGTTGTTCTTAGTGGGGAATATGCAAACTCTAGGATGGTATTTATATACTTTCACGGTTTAAGAGAAGTGTTTAATTTAATTAATACAATATTGTACAGATTGGTTTTTATTAGTTGCTATATTCAGTTGTCAATTTGAATAATATTATATGAAGAAGTTGAGCCACTTGATAATGCAGCAGCTTTTCTCAATACCATTCCCGGATTTAGTTCCTTCGGATTTTAAGTACTAGGTTTGCTGGTTTTACTTTTGTCATATAATTTAATATGTTTCATTTATTTAATTGCATTTCTATTGGTTTGTTTGACTTTGATGCGCTTTGTTGGGTTGTATGTTTGTGAAATAAGGTTGTCTCTTATGACCTAAACGATTATGTCAACTATGCAACTTGTAGGAGTTCATATGCATGAAGAGCATCTCTCCTTGGCTGATTTGAAAAATAAAGTTAAACCATCATAATATCTTGGACTAAATTCAGACAATCCATGAAAAGGGAAATACTGCTCGGATGAAACTCCATGCTTTCCTCCATACCCCACCGAACAGCCTCAGCTTCTATTGATAGAAGCGAAAAAGATAGGCTGATGTTTATTAACCCCACAGAAATGAGATTTCCCCATGTGTCCCATAAAGCCCATCCGATACTATCCCTACCATCCGATAATCTAGCCACATCGGAGTAGAGAATCCAATGAACACCAACCATTTGGTCCGTTAATACAAGAGTCATCGTCATTGTATTAAACATATTCCTTTAAACAATTTATTATTTCTAGCTTTCCAGAAGTACCACAGATGAAAAATGAAACAAGCAAGGAATTCCTCTTTAGTGTCCTGAGAATTGAAATATTTTAGATCGATTTCATTTGTCAAGACCTGTTCTCCCTCGAAGTTGAGAAGATTTAAGCCCAAGCCTGCTATAAGACTAATACAATTATGCATGAAAGCAATTGAAAAATATATGGCATGAAGACTCTGTATCAGACTCACATAACGGGCAAACATAATCAGTTAGAACACCTCTTTTGGTCCAATAACTCTTACAAGCTAGATAATCATTTATAAGCCACGACATGAAGTTCAAGAATTTTGGTGGAATTTTTAATCTCCATAAGTTTTTCCAGACATCTATATCACAATCAGTACTACCGGCCCAAACGATTTTTTCCTCCCCAATCTCCCCTCATTGAATAAGTTAACAACCAACTGGTACCCAGATTTAACAGAATAACCTCCATTATTATTAAAATGTCAAATAACTTCATCAACACAACCAAATCTACTAGTTGGAATGGCATAGATTGCCTCGTCATCAACTAGTAGAAACATTGAATTGATAAGGTTCTGATTCCAAGCCAAAACATTCAAAAGGAGTAGTTCGCTAAAACTAGAATAAGGGGAACGCATGGATGTTGAGACTTTGAATGTGATGGGTCTCGAAATCCAAGGGTCTTCTCATATGTTAATGTTCTCACCATTGCCTACTGACCACCTGTTATCACTTTTGAGAAGCTATCTTGCCTCCATAAGACTCCTCCAAGCCCATCAGGGTCGTCTCCCTAAGTTGGCATTCATGAAATCAGAACTACGAAAATATTTTCTTTTTAACACCTCATTGCAACAGTAAATAAGGATTTTTAAAAATCCTTCAGCACTATTTAGCTAACAAGGCTAGGTTAAAACCCCTAAATCTCTAAAACTGATGACAACGTTGGCCTTGGGTTTAAGAAGATTAGTCCAAGCTCCATGTTGATTCTGAAAACCTCAACAATACGGATGCTTGTGTGCTTGCTAAGTGTGGGCGTCCTCCCAACCGGGAGATCTGTAGCGGTGGAGTTGCGTGTGTTCTCCCTTCTGGTTGGAGCTCCGTACGACTTCAGTATTTCAACAGTGAGGTGGCATGCAATCTCTCCTCTACATAGGGATCCTCTCGGCCTGAACTCTATAAACAACAGACAAGGAACTCTAAAGACGAAGAGAACCGGCGGTGGGTTTTTCATCGAAGAGCCTGCGATGCCTAAGTCAGTATTGGGTAGATCTTTTGGCATAATTTTCATAGGGGAGAATGGGCATACCTCTTCTAGTTTTTTGGTAGATGTATTTATATATGGGTCTTCGATGGGAGGAAGTGTGTTGAAGAAACCTCTTAGAGGCGTGCTGGAGAAGCCTCACAAGATAGAAGCATGTCTTTGATTTGACAAAAGAGATGCGACCTTGACATAAAGCGTTTAACAATAAATGTCAAAATGACCAGACAGAGGCTATCTTGACATCCTCTCATGGCAATTGGGCTTGTATGGCACTACTTTCAGCGAGCAATGATGGCCTTCGGGATTATCCGAGCTCTCTTTATGGACTTTTATTCCTCCCCTTTCGTGTGCTCGGGTCTATGCAATCCGAGCATCCTCGGTACTGACCATGTGAGGTTGGTTCTTTTCTCCCATGACTTTCCTTCATCGGGTCCCCCTTAATACGGTGTAACACGTGTCGTTGCATCATTGATGGTTGGAAAAACACCCCATAACACTCCCCCCAATGAATTCCCTTCTTAAAGGGCAAGCTATTCATTCCACCAAAAATAAGCTAATTTGCTGTAAATTTTCTGACAAATTGAATTTTGAAGCATGACATAGCATAATTGGGCATCGAGAAAGCCACAACTTTAATTAACACCTCTCTACCAGCTTGAGAAAAGAACCGTTCAGCCCAACCAGAAATTTTAGAAACAACTCTGCCATATATGCTGTTAAAAATTTGGCTTTGGATAAGGCCAAAATCAGATTAAAAAACCAGGTATTTAGCCAAAGAGACAGTATTATTAAGCCCAGAAAATCAGCCAAATTGTTCTTAATACTAACATGTGTATTAACACTAAAAAAATAAGACTCTTTCGAATATTAAACACTTAGACATACGCCTTACCATAATCCTCGAGTGCGTTCATAACGGCCCCCAAGTCACTTCTATTAGCTTGCAAAATAAAAAATAATCATCGGTGAAAATAGGTGGGAAATCTCAGGACCTTCTTGATGAAAATGAAAACCCATAATTTTCTTTGTGCACGAATAAAAACTAAGGATCAAAGAGAGAGCTTCTACACATACATGAAAGAATCGGCGGAAAGTGGATCTCCATGTCTAGTGCCTCTAGATGTGTTGCGATTTTTCTAGAGTGCTAGTATATACACTATCGTTATCAAGTAATAAAATTCTATCAAAATGAAATATCATCCATAAGGATAGATTGTTATTAACTATTGAAGTTGACTAAACCTTAATTCTAATTGAGAATGGTGAAAAGTAGGAATCTTTTTAATGTATTATTAAACTAAAACGAATAAGATTCGTTAAGTATGAATAATTCAAATTTAAATAAAATTAAAAGATCTAGAGATTTTGATTTCACAAAACCAAACATATTCAAAATTCTAAATCTCAATCAATCAATGTTTATCATAATACTTACATCAAATTTCTCTAACATAATTATGAATCTTTCTCAAACATCAGTAATAATATTTCAAGTATACAAATATCACATCTTTATCAAGATTAAATATATTGAAACTCATTAAGCACGGGAAATTATAATTGCGACGCTGGCTCACTACTTCTTCGACCACGTGCCAGCTTCGCGGCACTAGGAAGCCAGCATCAGGAAGCTGGCCATAGTGCCTCTTCTCCATATGCTGGCTCACTACTTCATCGTCTGTGTGCCAACATCGCGGCGCTAGGAAGCCAGCATCGGGAAGCTGGCTATACTTCCTGATCTCATCATGTTAGCATCACGACGCTGGCCATATTGCCCAGATCCATCCTTTTGTCAAATTTTATACCGCTTTTTGCCTTCCCAATCTTTCAAAATCACCCTAAGTGCACTTGAATATCATTCCTACAAAATTAAAAACAAAGTCAACATAAATCAAGCAATAACTCTCAAAGAACTAACAAAATTAAAGTTAAGAGTATCTAAAATATAAGTGTGGAACACCTAATCAAATATTCACAAACTTAACTTTTTGCTATTCCTAGAGCCAAACAAAAAAATACAAAAAGTAATCAAACAAGAAAACACTAAACTCGAATTATGAAAAACTACGGAGCAAGTGACAAAATGTTATGACTAACTAAACTTTCCTCAGAGATTTCGAAAATTGCGATGACCCAAGAAAAACTTCAAAGTTGTGATCATGTAGAATTTCAACACAAATTTCAACTCACACTTCACCTTGAAAAGTCTCAAGTGTGTGTGTATCACCTTAAATCGTCCAACTTCTTACTCTCAAATGAGTTTATGCAACGAAGTCTTATAAAAGTGGATCTATTAATCTATAAATAGATTAGAACTCTATAGGCCAATTTTTCATGTCACTATCTACAGATGTTGGCGATCCACAACACTCAGGATCATTAGGGCTTTCATAGGCTTTAATGTCTGGCTAGGGTTTATGGTAGGATAAATGATATTATTTCGATTCAATCTTTACCCACAATCACATAAGTATTCTAGGAATGAATGAGCTTAACACAACTTCTCTTGCCACACCATCAAACTTGTTTCACATCTTGAATTATCAACCACACCTAACCATTCTTCTTCTTCTTCTTCTTTTTTTAATTTGATTTCCTTAAGGTTCTCTTTTCCTTAATGAAATTTCAGCTAATAGCTCCCAAATCAGTTGGTCTTAGGGTATTAGGTGTTGAGACACCCCTTCGCGCTTAGTCACTCAAATCCAAGAGGCTACGAACTCAAACTAAAACCCATTTTTTTGAATAAATACATCAAAACTCTTCTCCTCCACCGAGATTGTCATAGCTCTAAGTATTTTCCTAGAACATCCAAATACTATGAGTAAAAAGGGTTACTTGAGAAAAATTTTATGAGGTTAAGAAATTGTCATGGGTGGTAAAAATGGTTATTTAGGCTAAACATGGATGATTAGGGAAACAATTATGTATAGGTTAGCTTGAAAAACTCAAACAGTCCAAAGATGGCCTAAATCTTATCCTAGGTATTGTGTAGCCTAGGATTTCACCTCGAACAACAATCAAACTAGTTTCTAGAGTTTGTATGAGGTCATAATGATCCTTAAGTCACATAAACCTTCTCTAAGCAGAAAGATAATCAAGCATTCAAGACTAGGTGCTCAAAATGCTAGGACTCTCTAGTCAAATACAAATTAATAAATGGTTCAAACATACACAGATACACAAATTCATCATTTTTTCTCAAAATTATCAATAAATCAAGATCAATCTCATAATAAGAGTTAATGTTGTCTACTATAAAATGCTAAAATTATAATATTTTATATATCCACCACCCCAAAACTTAAAACTTTCATTGTCTTCAATGAAAAAAAAGTAAAAGGAGTAAGTAAAGAGGATTTATCTGAATGAGGATGAGCTTTCCTTCTCGTCATTCTCCACATTGCTCAAATTGTCTCTAAATGAGGGTAGGAGTGGGAAAATGGTGTCCGAGCTGAATTCATTCAAGGTATGACATCGCGGCGTTGGGAGGTCAGCGTCGCGATGCTAAACGTTCTGTCTATAGCTTTTTTTAACAATAAAAACTTGAAGAAACCAAAACAAAATAAAAATAAAATAAAATAATGGAAATAAATCGAGTAGCTTCCCGATAGCGCTTGCTTTAATGTCTTCAATCGAACGTAATAATCATCCAAAAATGGCTTCACCTATTGTCCATTGACTTTAAAATTCTCTTTGTGTCAGAAATTGACCACCTTAAAGTCATTTTGTGTTCTCTCAACACCTCAAAAGCTTATCTTCTTGTTCACCATTTAATAAAGTGGAAATCATGATAGGAAGACAAGATGCTTCTCCCATAAAAGTGTACCGAAGGTGGAGGTCTAATACCGATGACTTTTCAATAGATGATAATTGTCTAGGTTTACCTTCTCCCAATTCTTCGAAAGGCCTTTTTAATGAATATCAGTGAGGTTACTTCCAATCGACTCATACAATCTACAATCTCTGGATCTTTCTTATCAATAGCCCCAACTAGACATACTTCCAATGGTTCACTCGGATCACTGGTATGAATTACTTTTTCGATACATATTTCTGCATTATCCATTCGGAAGCAATTATCCATATAATTTAGGTATTTCATTTTGAAGACATTAACAGTTACATTCTCTTCTTGCACTCTCCTAATAAACTGTCCTTTCTGCATATCAATAAGAGTTCTCCCTATAGCTAAGAATGGTCTACATAGAATAATTAGAATTTCTCGGTCTTTCTCCATGTCAAGAACAATAAAATCAGTAGGGAAGATAAATTTATCCAATTTTACCAAGACATCCTCAATAATCCCCAGTGGATATTTAATGGAACAATCAACTAATTGTAAAGAGAATGTTGTGAGCTTATTTTCTTCAAGGCATAGCTTCTTGTAAAATGAGAAAGGTATCAAATTAATACTAACTCCAAGATCACATAGAGCCTTTAAAAAAAAAAGATAGCACTGCACTCCTCAGTAAGTGCAATTGCCTCATACTCCTCTAGCTTTCTCTTGTTCGAGAGAATTTCCTTCATGATTTTTGACATAGTCCGACATTTGTTCCAAAGCATCAGCAAAAGGAATGTTGATGTGTAGTTTCTTAAACACATAAAAAAAACTTGAAAATTTGCTTGCTCAATTTCTGCTTCTGGAACCATTGAGAGTATGTAATAGGTGGGACATAAGGTGGAGGATTATCGGGAAATAGCTTTGACAAAGGTTTGTCTCCCTTTTTTTCTAAATTCTCATTGCAATCATCACCTACATCCTCAGTTTGTACTTCAATTGGCTGAGAACTTTAAAATGTTGCTTTCTTCAGTTCTGTTAACTCCTTGCCACTACGAAGGGTAACGACGTTTAATTATTCTTTTGGATTCCTCTCAGTATTACTCGGTAGAGAACCTTGTAGTCTTTGAGTGAGTATTTCTGATAGTTGACCCATTTGACGCTCTAAATTCTAAATAGATGCATCTTAGCTCTGAATACTAGTGTCTTGCCTCTGAAGTGTAGCATCCTTTCTTGCCATAAATTGATTAGTATTAACTGTGAGATGGGCAAGAACATCTTCTAAAGAAATTTTAGGTTGCTGAGGTGAAAATTGAGGCTGAGTAGCAACTAGTGGATTAATCACATTCTGACTTTTCTTCTAAGAGAAATTAGGGTGATTTCGCCATCCTTGGTTGTAGGTGTTGGAGAATGGGTTATTCTGCCTGTTGTAGTTTCCAACAAAGTTAGCTTGTTCTGACTGAGAAAGAGCAAAGGGATTACCAGCTTGGCATTTAGTGCTAGAATGAGGTCCATTGCATAAGTCACCAACTTCATGTGTAGCATGAATAGCACTAGCATTGGTAGTGAAAGAGCTAAATTGTTTTGACAGTGTAGCTAAGCGATAAGAGCATTTACTTCATGAAATCCATGAATCTTTCTTGGTACGTTGCACTCAGTTAGCCATTGATAGGCATTAGCAGCCATTTCTTCTAACAAAGCATAGGCCTCATCATGTGTTTTACCCATCAAAACACCTCCTGCTGCTACATCCACTAGCGTCCTTGTTGAATTCTCCAATCCATTGTAGATAGTTTGGACTTCTAGCCATTCAGGAAGTCCATGATGTGGGAATCCCCTCAACATCTCTTTCACATCTCCCAAACTTCATAAAGAGACTCCATATTATATTGGGCAAAGGTGGTGATCTCATTCCCCATCTTGGCTGTTTTAGCTAGTGGAAATAATTTGACTAAAAATTTCTCAGAGAGCCATTCCAAGTAGTGATTGATCCAGCTAAAAAAGAGTTCAACCAACTCTTAGCCTTATCCTGAAGTGAAAATGGGAATTATCTCAGCATAATTACATCAGTTGAGACATTGTTGTGCTTGAATGTCTCACAAATTTTGAGAAAAGTGGTTATGTGAACATTTGGATCAGCATCAGGGAGACCACTTAACTGAATAACTTGTACCATTTAAATAATAGCCGGCTTAATCTCAAAGTTGTTGGCATTAATAATTGGGCGTTAAATGGCAGATGTAACCTCATTGACTATCGACATAGCAGAGTCCCGGATTGCCCAGTTATTTCAGTTGTTCACAATTTCAGGATTTTCTCTAACGTCATCCATGGTTTCTTGATATTTTGATGACAAGTTCACTCAATTTTCAAATTAAGGGGAGTCAAATTTCCGCTTCTAAATTTTCTCATACACCTTAGAAAACGCCTAAAAATTCAAAATAGAAAACAATCGTAGATAAACGTAAATAGAAACTCAAAGTAAAATTAAGGATATGTAATTCCAATATTAATAAATAAAATCAATCCCCGGCAGTGGCAACAACTTGTTATGATTTTTCTAGAGTACAAATGTACACTGTCGTTATCAAGTAATAAAATTCTATGAAAATAGAGTATCATCCATAATGATTTATTGTTATTAACTATTGAAATTAACTATACCTTACTTTTAATTGAGAATGACAAAAAATAAGGATTTTTTATGTAATATTAAACTAAAACGAATAAGATTGGATAAGTATAAATAATTTAAAGTTGAATAATTAAAAGCTCTAGGGATTTTGATTTCACCAAACAAAACATATTCAAAATTTTAAATCTCAATCAGTCAATGTTTATTATAATACTGATAACAGATTTCTCTAACATAATTATCAATCTTTCTCAAGCATCTACTTCAACTATACAAATCTCACATCTCTGTCAAGATTAAATATATTGAAACTCTTTAAGCACAATAAATTATAATTGCTACACTAGATTCATAATTATCTCTAACTTATGCAATTCTAGTGGTGTTACAAACAAATGATAAATTTAATCATCACTTCTCAGTCTCAGAATTAAATCTAAAATCATACAATAGTTGGAAAGACAATCACATGCATTAAGAACAGATCATAATAGTCAGCAATAATGAATAACATCGATTAAATTGAAAATCAAGATTAAGAAACAATCATGATTGGCAACGTCGTAGACCTAGATTGGAAAATTAAACATACTAAAATAAGAAAATATCCTAATAATATTTGTGAACATAGATAAAAAGAGAAGAAAAACTAGATTTGAGGAGGAAATTGAAGTTGAAATTTGTTTCCAGGTTGGATCTTGTTGTTCTCCTCTCCAAGAGCTTTTTCTCTGCCTCTCACGTCCCTCAAACCTCCCAAATAATCCTAAAATATTTTATGTATATACTAGGGTTCGTTAAAGATAAAATTATAGGTCCGCGTGCCAGCATCGCGACGCTGGCCATAGTGCTTGCTCTCCATCATGTCAGCGTCACAACGCTGGCCACACTGTCCAGATCCTTCCTTTTGTCAATTTTTATACCGCTTTTTGCATTCCCAATCTTCCAAAATCACCCCATGTGCACTTGAATATCATTCCTACAAAATTAAAAATAAAATCAACATAAATCAAGCAATAACTCTCAAAGAACCAATAAAATTAAATTTAAGAGTATCTAAAATATGAGTGTGAAACACACTCATAAAGATAACCTAAAAGTTGAGCTTCGATGTCCATTAATCATCACATGAAAAGAAACAGACGTGATGCGAGCTTCTACCTACATACACCATCTCTCAGAAAATCTCATACTTCTTAGAGCTTTCTGGACAAAGTTCCATGTCTATTTGGATCGCAGCATCATGTCTTTCCCTTTCTTATGAGTACACAAAGAGTGCATAATTTCATGAGTGCTTAATATATTGTCAATAACTTGTCTTCTCGGAACAAAAGCATTTTAGGAAGGGCTAATAAACTTGTCAATGACTAATCTAAATCTATGGGAAAAGATTTTAGCAATCAGTTTATATAACACGTTATAAAGGTTAATCATTCTATACTGACTTAGATTACTAGATTCTCAACTTTTGGGATAAGCACAATAAAAGTCATATTTAAATCAGCAGACATCACAAAATTAGAGAAAAAATGCTGAACATGATTAATGATTTCGTTACCACTATCGTCCAATTTTGTTGGAAGAATGCAGCTGTGAATCCATCTGGTCTCGATGCTTTGCACGGATTCATGTCATTCAGAGCAGCTAAAACTTTATCGAAACTCACCTCACTGTCAAGCATGGCTCGGTGTTGATCGTTCAAAAATGAATCAATATGGAAGTGGTCTTGGTCAAAATCTTCCGAAGAAGGCTGAGATGGTTGAAAGATCTCTAAGAAAAACTTCACTGCCATAGTCTCCATTTGATGTATCTTTGATACCCAACGATTAGAGAAATCAAACAACCCATAAATCGTGTTTCTTCTCCTTCCAAAACTGGCCTTGGAATGAAAAAAATTGGGAGTTTCTGTCGCCTTCTATAATCCATTGAATTCATGCTCTATCCCTCCAATATGCATCTTCTTCAGCGTTTGCCATCTTCAATTTAGTCTCCAACGATTTAATTTTAGGTCGAGATCCATTCTATTTCTACTAAACAGTATAACTATATGTTAAATCCGGTCCGTTGAGTTGAAAAGTAATGGTCTAGACCAGTTAAAAAAAATAAAATAAAAAGTTTTTTTTTTAATTTTACATGTTGGATGATCTAGGTTGTTTTCTTTCAGTTAAACATAATCTAAATTGACCGAGCAAGCTCACTTAACGTGTGATTTTAGAAGAGAATATGATCAATTTTCATATCACTCTTTTTTGAGATTTAGTTATTTTACTTTAATTTTTTGCATTTAAGCCCCTCTTATGTTAATTTGCTGTTTTTTTGGTAAATTACAACTATGTGAGCATGCTTCATTACTCAACATATTTCTTAGTTGAGGAAAACATACCATTCTACAAAGAATTTCTACCTACGATAACATCATTGTTGCCCAAGAAGTCTTTTATCATATAAAGAGAAAAAAGAAGGGTAGGAAAGGTGTTTTGAGAGTTAAAACTGATATGATTAAGGCTTTTGATAAGGTTGATTGGAATTTTTTAAAGAAGCTTCTCCTTAAAATTGGTTTTAATAATACTTTCATAAATTAGATTATGCTTTGTGTTACTTCTGTTAACAATAGAATTATCATTAATGGCAATCCTAGTGATCCTTTTCAGCCTAAGAGCGGTCTTAGGCAAGGTGATACTCTCTCTCTCTACTTGTTCATTATTGTTACTAACTGTTTATCTCGCATTCTGCATAATTTTTCTAAGAATAATCTGATTGATCATATTAAAATGAAAAGATATTGCCTTCTATCTCTCATCTCCTCTTTGTTAATGATTGCCTGTTGTTTTGTGAGGCTAATGAGAAATCTGTTTCAAATCTTAATCTTTGCATCTCTAATTATTGTAAGGTCTTTGGTCAAAGTGTTAACATTAGGAAGAGTAGCATGTGGTTTAGCAAAAATGCCCCTATTGCTAAACAATTTTTTTGGCTAGGTTAGTGAACATCCCTATTAATTCTAGTCATGATCTCTACCTTGGCCTTCCTACTGACTGGGGCCATTCTAAAGCTGCACTTTATACTGCCTTACTTGAGAAGATGAATCATAGAATTTCAAACTGGAACTCTAGCCTTCTTTCTCTACGTGGTAGAGAAGACCTTTTAAAAGTTATTGCTCAAGCTCTTCCCTCTTATGCTATGCATATTTTTAAGCTCCCTAAATCTGTTTGTTCAAAGTTACAATCTGCTATTTTTGATTGTTGGTGGGATAAAGAATCTGATAATAAAGGTATTAGATTGTGTTCTCAACTTAAGCTTACCAATAGTAAAGATAAAGGCCACGTGGGTTTTAGGGATTTAAAAGCTTTCAATTTTATCCTTTTAACCAAGCAAGCCTGGAATATTCACTCCAATCATAATAACATCTGTTATAAGATTCTAAAAGGTCTTTATCATGCAAACTCTAACTTTCTCAATGCTAGTTGTCATAGTAACAGCTATTGGGTTTGGAAATGCATCTGCCATGGTAGAGATATTCTTATTGAACATGTTATTTGGAGGGTTGGTAATGGTAATAACATTAATATTTGGGATGATAACTGAACCCCAAATTACCCTTCTATTTCTTCTTATAGAAATCATTCCTTTAATATTGGCGTTGATCTCATTATTGATAATGGTTTTAGATGGAATAAAGATATCATCAGTCACATTTTTCCTTCCTGGATCATGCCTAAGATTCTCTCCATCCAATTAGCAGGTTATGGTTTTGAGGATTGCCTCATTTGGTCATTTTGTAAGAATGGTGTTTATAGTGTTAAATCTGGTTATCATGTTGTTTATGAAGGTAAACTCTATGCCTTAGGTCTTATTTCTTCTACTTCTTATGAGATTAAACCTGTTTTCTGGATTATCAAATAGTGTAATGCAGTTGCTGATACTATCTTTAGATATATCATCCATAAGAACTGTTTTAATAGTAATCTTCTTCTGTTTTTCACGTGACATCTCTCTTAGTTGCTAGGGACAAATTTTTCTCTGTTTTGATTAAAACAAAAATTCATGCTTGATGGCCTATCAATATTTAGTATGAAATCATCAATTAAATTATTAGAAGAGATTTAAACGCTTTTTCTCCATCGTGAGAGATTAAAATCTATTAATTTCATATAATATAAAGTTTAATGAACAAAAAATTAGATTGCATTAACTAAATCGGCCAACAAAATAATGAGCGTTGTATTTTCATTTTAGCAAAAAAAAAAAAACAATCTTTCTTTGATGATTTGAAAAAAAAGACTAAATTAAATCAGTCAGTTTTATTTTAATTCATATTTTTCTTTTAACCTATTCTACTTAGTGTAGGACATAGACCATCTGTCGTTGGAGTCTAACGGTAGACACGATAGTTTGACACTGTTAAACTGTCCCTCATCAGATCTAAACAAAAAAAAATTATTTTTATATTTTAACATTTAATCTAAACCGTCTATATCTATTTGAAAGACTCGGATTAAACTTTTTCATTCTGCAATTGCATAAGATCATAATATCGCTTAGTGTAGAACTTCTATCTATTTCATAAACTTTCCAAAGTAGTAATTTATTGATCTCATGTTATATCTAGGCGCAATAAAATTATTTCAAAACAACCACCGTTGGTTTTACTCCCAATGTTCTAGATTTGCTTAAAAAAGTAATAGGAAAATATTTAAAAACTTATGCAGAGTAAGTATATACAATAAAAAATAAATTTAACAGGTTAGATTATACAACTTACATGACATCCGCTGTGGTATGTTGCTCCAACAGGCAACACCGGGGATTCATATCTGGTGAGGTGGAGACTGAAGTCATGGTTGACATCATTATTAATTAACATCCTAAATAAAAAAAACCTTAAATTTTAAAATACAAAGCCGAACCCAGTATCATAAACCAACAGAAATGTCATAAAAAATATGAATTAATTAATCAACGACAAAACACAAAAAAAAACTGCTACTAAAATCCTAGGAACCAAAACAGTGAATGGTTTTGTTGACTAATAAGCTGCTGATTATCATGTGGTTGAACTTGAATCAAAATACATTTAACAATTAACAACTGTTTGTATGTGTACGAACCAACCAATGCAATTGGTGAAATAATTTATTAATTAAATAAAACTCTCTTCCTAAATGCCTGACTATTATAAAACACATCACAAAAAACAGATCAGATTTAACAAAGTCTTTGGTTGTCGTTAAAGAGATACTACATTAAATCATGTCGAGCACTTTGGGTCAAGTTATGCGCTGCAGAGTATATAATATTTTTTACTGAATGTTAATATTTCCTTTTTAATTTAATTATAATGTATATTCTAATTTTGTTTTTTAATTACTGAGACTAGATGAATGTTTTGAGATAATGTTCGGTATGAGTTACAATGAGTTTAAAAACCACGTCTTTTAATATTAATTGATTGTGAATATTGTTTTTATACAAGTTTAAGAAACATGTTTTCTTGTTATAATCTTAACTGTTTGTGAACGCTGTTTTTTAACTAAGTGTTCAAAAGATTACATTAAATTTGTTTAGTATTATTATCAATACATTTTCAATTTTCATTTTTTTTTCTTTTCTTGTGAAAAAATGATATTGTTTCTATTTTTCTTCTGAAAATTATCAATTAATTACTTTTTTTACAAGTCAAATTTAAGTATAAGTCACAGTTAATAGTTATCAAATTTTAAATAATTAAATGATGAATTTAATATTTTATAATTTACTAAAATAATTTAATATATTAATTTATAAATGATCCATGTTGTATGACTTTGTCACTCAATTATTTGTAGGAAATAGAAATTACTCAATACTTTTTGCGGCCACTCTTGTTTGTTTCTCTGAAATCAGCTGAGCAATTGGTTTTCTCGTTGTGTTTGTGTAGCTGCTGTGGCATGGGAAGCAGGGAAGCCACTGGTGATTGAAGAAGTGGAGGTGGCTCCTCCTCAGGCTAATGAAGTTCGCGTTAAGATCCTTTTCACTTCTCTTTGTCATACTGATGTCTACTTCTGGGAAGCTAAGGTATTCTAATTTCAACCCCCAGACTCTCTTTTTTTCATCTTTCTCGTTCTCCCCCATAGGTAACTATTTCCTTGTAAAAATGCAGCTGATTCTCATATAAAATATGAAATTAGGGTTTCTGTAAAATTTGCAGGGACAAAACCCTTTGTTTCCTCGAATCTACGGTCATGAAGCAGGGGGGTAAGTTTTCAAAATCAAAATTTATATTTCTCTTTGGTAGATTTAATTGTATTAATCAGAATTCGAAATGTGAAATGTAGGATCGTGGAGAGCGTTGGTGAGGGGGTCACTGATTTAAAACCAGGGGATCATGTTCTTCCTGTATTCACTGGGGAATGCAAGGAATGTGCTCACTGTAAATCCGAAGAGAGCAACATGTGTGAGCTTTTGAGGATTAACACTGACAGGGGAGTTATGCTCAATGATGGAAAATCAAGGTTCTCTATAAAAGGACAACCTATTTACCACTTTGTTGGGACTTCGACGTTCAGCGAGTACACCGTCATTCATGTTGGCTGTCTTGCCAAGATCAATCCTTTGGCTCCTCTAGACAATTAATGTTGCGAAACCGACAAAGGGTTCAACTGTCGCGATCTTTGGCCTCGGAGCCGTTGGGCTTGCGGTGTGTATACTGCCATTTCCTCTTTTCTTTGTCTTTATCAGTACATTTGTTCTATTTGAGCAATGTGATTAATTGTTTAAAAATTGATGTGTCTTAGGCTGCGGAAGGGGCACGGGTTTCTGGTGCTTCAAGGATAATTGGTGTTGACTTGAACTCTGGCAGATTTGAGGAAGGTAAAAAATGGGATATTTTATTTTTATGTCTATGAACCAAAAATCACACTTAACCTGATCTTTTAAGCATAAGATTGAAGTCGAAATTGCAAAGAACCTCTTTCTGTTTGTATGTATGGAGTGAGCGAAAATAGTTTGACCATTGCATAGCATAGGCTCATTTATGCGTGTAGTTGTGTTATTCAGTCAGTTAGTTTCATTTAACTTTATTTTGCTTCAAGATTGAACTATCCTGAAATTTTAACTTCCTTGTCGAATGTCAACAGCAAAGAAGTTCGGAGTTACCGAGTTTGTGAACCCGAATAACCATGAGAAACCAGTTCAAGAGGTTAGTCTGTGCTATGTTTATCACTTCTCTTCTTTTGATCCATTCGTGTTTTAAACAAGAAGTAACAAATAACTGCTTCGCGCATCAGATACTTGTTGAGATGACTAATGGAGGAGCGGACCGTAGTGTCGAATGTACTGGAAACATCAATGCCATGATTTCTGCATTTGAATGTGTTCATGATGTAAGATTTCAAACTTCATAGTAAATATTTCGTTTTCTTCTGTCAAAGCTAATGAACTAAAACTAATAAATATTTATATGGGTAATATCAGGGATGGGGAGTTGCTGTTTTAGTGGGAGTACCACATAAAGATGCTGTATTCAAGACCCACCCAATGAACGTACTGAACGAGAGGACTTTGAAGGGAACATTCTTCGGGAACTACAAACCTCGCACTGATCTTCCATTGGTAGTAGAGATGTATATGAATAAGGTAAATTCGAAAGCTTAGAATAAAAAGTTTCCCTTCCAATAAGTAACGAGTATACTTCGTTTTTTCCCGGAGAAAAGTTATCAATAGTCCTTGATTATTGCGTCGGATGCTGTAGGAGCTGGAGCTGGAGAAGTTCATAACACATGAAGTCCCGTTTTCGCAGATCAACAAAGCATTTGAATACATGCTTAAAGGGGAAGGTCTTCGTCGCATCATTCACATGGAAGAATAATCATTGGTCTGATTGCTATGTTCCTTGAGAGTGTTAGTAGCTGATGTGTCTGCACACTATTTTCCCTTTTGCTCATTGTTTTCACACTGTCAACATATATTTTTGGAGTAGGTTTGTGTGTAAAATCTGCCTATGTACAGCTTTTGTAAGCATTGTTATGTGTTTGAATAAAAACATCTGCACGTTTTAGCTTTAATGGTTCTTCTTGGTGTCTTAAGTTATGGCTGACTGATATTGCTCATCATCATTTAACTATCGCATTCATTTTCTCGTTGCTGATCATATATATAGAATGAACTTCGAGATTGGACATAGTATAAAAAATTGTTTAGAAGCACATATGCCGCCAGGGGACGATTGGGGCGTAGACATAAATGTCTATATGACATAATCAATAATACGATTCATTTTTAATTAGGTCTTGCTCTAGTCTCTTTAGAGGTTATTACTAGGGTGTGCACGGTTTGGTTCGGTCGGTTAGTAAGACAATTTTGTAATTGAACTAAATTCACCGGTTACCTAAAATATCAAACCGAACCGAATCGGTGTAACCAAAAGAACTGAATCAAATGAAACTGAAGTAATCAGTTCGGTTCGATTACTTATAACCGGTTCAATTACAATTATAAAATTTCTAAAAAAATGGAAAAAAATCATTAATATTTATGTTTAATTTTTAATAATATATATCTAATTTGTGTCTAATTTATTAAGTTTTTTTTAATAATTTATGTTTAATTTATATATGTATATTAAAAAATAGTTGTAATCGGTTCGAACCGATTACAAATTTATGGTAAAATATAATCGAACCGAAAGTTCGGTTACTTAAATTAATCGAACCGATTATAATTATCATAGAAAAAAAACCGGCCGAACCGATTCGTTTCGGTCCAGTCGGTCCATTGTTCTTGTCCCGTGCCCATGATGTTTCAATTGAAGTCTCCTTGAACGTTTGAGGCATTGTTCTTGTCCCGTGCCCATGATGTTTCAATTGAAGTCTTCCTTGAACGTTTGAGGCATTGTTCATGTCCCGTGCCCATGATGTTTCAATTGAAGTCTTCCTTGAACGTTTGAGGCATACGTAAATGTGGCAAACAAAAGTATCGACGTTCGGATTAAGATATGCCTTCTGTAATAGGACAACATCTGTCACAATTCATAATTAATTTTGTTTCAGGGTTTAGGGCTATGTGTGTGTGAGTGATCTAGTCTATGCCAAGTATGCCTTGGAATGAGAGTCGATAGTCGGAGGGTGAAGGACAAGCAAACTTAGGCAGTCGCCATCAGGTAACAAATGCTTTTAAGACTCTAAGGTAGGTGAGAAACTCAAGGAGAAGATATTTTCTGTGTTAGATCCGGGATCCGTGAGAAATTTGCACCTTCATAATGGTGCTAGGGACCCCTTTATATAAATGGGGTCGAGTGGGGATCACTCACATGCAAATCACGTATCTAGACAGAAACTAATACCAGCAAGAGTTGTGTGTCCAGACAGAGACTGACACCAACAAGGGTCGCGTGTTCAGACATAAACTGACACCAACAGAGGTCACGTGCTTAAAATGTGATCACACACTAAAAATGTGACACCATTCTTAAAATGTGTCACATCCATAAAATGACATATCATAGGAGGCCGCTCCCGGAGATCCCCCGTGGTGGCGTGGGAGAGTCACCCTCGGAGTTCCCCCTGGAGTGGCATGGGGAGCCGCATCCGGGGCTCTCCCGGTGCGGCACAAAAGAGGCACTTCCAAGACTCATAAGGCGGTTACATCTTTCAAGGAGATCTTCTCATCTCGATGTAGCAAACATCACCCTAATCCTACCAGACCACATCCCCCAAATTGTTCCCAAGCAAGAAAAGATCTTCGAATCTTTGTCATTAAACTCGAAGACAAAGTAAAACATTTAATACTTAATTTCATATAATAAGATCAACACCTTTATAAAACAGGTGCGCCTTTTACACACATTACTTTGTCATTATCACGCAATGATAAATGTTATTTCACGTAAGCGCCACATGGATTTGTCTTTAGACGTCACGTGTTTCTTCTGACACGCTACTATCAACGACGTCGCTCACCATTTACATTAGCCCCATGTTCAAGGTTGAGGGCACAACAATCAAGCTTGAACATATTCTCAGATTTGAGTGTTGCATGCGTCTTCCGCACTTATTCGTGGGACGAATGTCTTTTTGTCACTGAATTCCATTAAACCAGATCATAAAAATTTAGATTTGCCATAATTCCCGAGTAGATACCTTCTAAGGAAGTTCCCACAACTTCATCATTCCTCGAACGAGGTGGAAGAGTCTCACCCGAGATGAGACATGTCACAACACTTCTAAGGAGGCGTTTGAGAACGCCTCATTCAGAGGCGTGTCACATCCCCTCGAACGAGGCATGTGACAGCGCTCGAACAAGATGTGTGACAGTGCCTCGAACGAGGCGTGACAGCTCCCCGTTCAGAGGCTCATCAACACCTCGAACAAGGCATGTGAGAACGCCTCGTTCAGAGGCGCTGCTGCTCCCCTCGTCAGGGGGGCTCGTCAGCACCTCGTTCAGAGGTGCTGCGCCTCACCTCGTACAAGGCGCGCGTCAATGCTATGTCTCGTCCTTCCTTGTATGAGACGTCACAGTCTCTTCTCGGACGAGGCACGGGAGCACTTAGTCGTGGACGTAATATACAAAATAAGCGGTAGATCTCCTCGGGATGGTACCATAGTGGTGGATGTGAGTAGGACATCCTTGATCTGCTGGAAACACATCTGCTACTCCGATGCCCATTCGAACTGACAACCCTGTTTTAAAAGTGGTTGTAGCGCACTGACTGAATCTGCCAAGGCCGGGATAAAACGTCGTACATATGAAACTTTTCCCAAGAAAGATTTAAGCTCCTTCACTGTCTTTGGCGGTGGCATGTCCCTGATGGCTCGCACTTTTGACTGGTCAATGTCTATATCGCGTTGATGTACACGGAACCCCAAAAACTTGTCACGTGTTTCTTCTGACACGTTACTATTAACGATGTGGCTCACCATTTACAACTTTTATCTCTTTACGCAAGTCATTTCACTTGTAATTGTACACTATTTTTTTTCTAAAAAATAGGAAGGAAAGGAAAATGTGAAGAAAACTATGTGAAATTAGAGGAAAGGTGAAAGGATTTTATTAATATAGTAAAATTCATTCAAGTCACTATTTTCATCTACATATTTTAAAGACCACAAACAATTGAAATGAAATCAGTCATAATTCCATAAATATATTTTCTTAAATTAAGAGTTCTCTGGTCAAATTCCCACTCCCCAATTTGTAAAAAAGAAAAAGAAAAATAAAGGTTAACTTGAAGTAAATATGAAGTTGACAACTATGCATAGATAATATGATAGTGTAAACACTAATGGTGTGAAATGCTAATCTTTCTTCCTTCACATAAATCTTATCTTCAATAGTTTTTATAAATCTCATAGTTTCTGCAATCTCATTTTCAGCCACTGTCCACATCCACCCACTCTATAAGAAATAGTTCCTCTGCTTTTTTTTTAAAGAGAATTACTATAAATACTTTAGTATACAAAAAGAGTGTGATACCTAATCGAAACTAAGCTCCATTTATTTTCACACAAAAAGAGTGTGATACTTAATTTGTTAATAAGTCAATTTTAACATTCACGAAATCATTATTTGAAGAACATTTCTCATCTCAATTTGTGTCAGTGCAAGTTTCTTTATATAATTTCCGTTGCTCTAATGTAATTGCATTGATATCATGACTTAGTTATAATAAAATATATAAGCTATATAAAATAAAATTGCTCATTTTTTTTACAAAAGATGTCCTCCATCATTCACAAGGTTTCATTTCATAATTTCTCCAATTTATATCTCATTATTTTTTTATCCAACAATTTTTAATTTCAATAAAAATGAAGAAAAATAAATGTTAATCAGACATATTCTCAAAACGCTATTATACCTAAGGTATAGTTTATAAGCAAATCAAAATGAGAATATGATCGATATTAATGACCTTTAACAATGTGAATTTCTTATGGCGAGTGTGGGCTTTTGGGAATAAATTTATATTATGATCTTTTTAATTGGCGTGTTACAATGAAATTAGAAAGGCGGTCAGTATAGATTTAAAATTAGAGAAAATGTCAGTATGATTAAAGTAAAATAGAGCGGAATTTGGTGAAAGATCAAACCGAACCGAAATTTCAGTTCGGCAATAGAACCAAACTGAACCGTTCATGTCAAAAGAATCGAACCAAACCGTGAGTTTCAGTTCAGTTCTTCGTTCAATGTTATCAATTAAAAAATAATTTTTAAATGATATTATTAAAAAATATGAAATCAAAGTTTTATTTCGGTTCGGTTTGATATGAAATTATATATAAAAAATAAAAATAATAATATGAATTTAATGCTTCGGTTCGATTCGAAAATCATCAAAATTCTAAACCAAACTGAAATTTCGATTCTCTCCTTTTTTTTCTGAACTAAACCAAACACATATAAAAAACTGACCGAACTGATCATTTTGACCGACAAAATGAACAAAAATTTTCAGATTCACTTTTAGTGGGGGCCAGAACTTATCCGTTTAGATATAGATAACGACCATATATCTAACTAAACTGTAAAACCTCTGTAGTAGCTTAGTAGGGTAAACAATTCAGGAGGCTCCAAAATTCTAGATGAAGTTTAAAGAATACCATTACCGATGTTATGAAAAGTGGTTGCTGTATGGTATTTAGGAGATACTCATACTTGAACATTTAATTTGTTCACTAGGTATTTGATATGAACATTAAAATAGTGTCAGATGAGGTTGAATTACTTTGCCACGTGCTGTTTACTAGTGCCACAGAAACAGAGCTTTTGTTCTCTCCAGCTTGGTACTGGCTAGTGCCACACAGAAAGAGTTCTCTAATCTCTATCTCTAGGTAGTGGCACACAAGACACGTCTTTCTTTATATACTGCCATAAAAGAGCTCTCTAGCTCCCACTCTCACATTAGTGACACACAAGCTAGAGGAACGTACTCCTGATATATAGTGCCACACAAGAGCCTCTGTCTCTCTCTCTCTCTCTCTCTCTCAAAACAGTGCCACACAAGAGGCTGAGTTTCTTAACTAATTGCTGACTATCTATAACTCTACCATCGTCTCAATAGAATCGATCGCCATCTTAGGAATCATGTCTGCTACTGCTGGTCAGGTCATCAAGTGCAAAGGTGAGAGATACACAGTTGGCATATATGCTGTGTACTCAGATGATACCCAAACACAGAAACTAGACTGTTACTGATTGTTCAAGTAAACTATAACTAAAAGAACAATTTTTAGCTTGTAAATTAAGCACGATTAGTTTTAGACATCATTCATCAAATAGTATGAGTTTAATCAATTAATGATGGATGAACGTGCGTAGCTGCTGTGGCATGGGAGGCTGGAAAACCACTAGTAATTGAAGAAGTGGAAGTGGCTCCTCCTCAAGCTAATGAAGTTCGCTTGAAGATCCTCTTCAGCTCCCTTTGTCACTCTGATATTTACTTCTGGGAAGCCAAGGTAACAAATGTTTGTTAATCTCTTACAATTAATAACTCTCTGTAACTCCAATAAATGCTAACGTCACATGATTTTTAAAACAATTTCAGGGACAGACACCAATATTTCCTCGCATTCTTGGTCATGAAGCTGGAGGGTACGTAAAACTATGTATTTTGGAATCAAAAAATGATATAAAATCGAATGAATCTTCAATTGATTTTCTCTGTTTCTGATTTTCTTATGCAGAATTGTGGAGAGTGTAGGAGAGGGAGTGACTGATGTTCAACCAGGTGATCATGTTCTCCCGGTGTTCACTGGAGAGTGCAAGGAATGTAGGCATTGTAAATCAGAAGAGAGCAACTTGTGTGAACTCCTCCGTATCAATGTTGACAGAGGCGTTATGCTTAACGACGGAAAGACGAGATTTACGATTAAAGGACAGCCGATATATCATTTCGTCGGCACTTCCACATTCAGTCAATATACTGTTGTTCATGTTGGTTGTGTTGCTAAGATCAACCCTGCTGCTCCTCTTGACACAGTTCTTCTTCTTAGTTGTGGAATTTCCACAGGTTTGGTTTTGCTTGGTTTGTTTGAGAATTTCTTTTCTTTTGATAAATTATACACTATGTACTAAGCATTGTGATCATGTACGTGATGTGAGATCACACATTCTAATTATCTGAGTAATATGAACTATATAAACTATCAACTCATAGTAGTGATGAAGTACTAAATAATTTAAGTCAAGCTAATTTAGTGAGTCATGTGATGTTGATGTATATGAAGGTCTTGGTGCTACTTTGAATGTGGCAAAACCAAAAAAGGGCTCATCCTTTGCTGTTTTCGGATTGGGTGCTGTTGGCCTTGCTGTAAGTTTTTTTTTTTTTGTGTTAAATCTGATTTTCATTTGTTGCTTTAAATATGAAGGATTATGATTAATTACTTAATTCATAGTCGTCTATGTTTCTTTTATTTGTTGTCACTGTTTCTAGGCTGCTGAAGGTGCAAGGATTGCTGGGGCTTCCAGGATTATTGGTGTTGATTTGAACCCTGAGAGATTTGAACAAGGTACACTTATAAAACTTACATTTGTTCAGTTCAGACCCATGCAACCCTTATATTATGGATTAATGTTTTGTTCCTTTTGATAGCCAAGAAGTTTGGGGTGAATGAGTTCGTGAATCCAAAAGATTATGACAAGCCTGTTCAACAGGTAATAGCAGAAATGACCAATGGAGGAGTTGATCGGAGTGTTGAATGTACTGGAAGTATCCAAGCCATGATCTCAGCATTTGAAAGTGTTCATGATGTAAGTCGTCCTTAATCATCTGACTATTGTAATAGACTAATTAGTTAATTAATTAATCTTATAATTAGAATCAATTATCTCTGTTTTCATACAATTAATTAATTGTTTCATAATAATTAGCTGAATTATAGATGATTAATCCTTGGGTCAGGGTTGGGGAGTGGCTGTACTTGTGGGTGTACCAAACAAAGATGATTCATTTCAAACACATCCAGTGAATTTCTTAAGTGAGAGGACTTTAAAGGGTACCTTCTTTGGCAACTTTAAACCTCGCACTGATATTCCCATTATGGTGGAGAAGTACTTGAACAAGGTAATTAAATCATTTTTATTATTAATTTTGTTTTTGAAAATTAGCTAGAATCAAAATAACAACAGTTTTTCCATGTAATTAATTAATGTATTATTGTTAACGTCATATGGGATCAATCTTACGTACAGGAGCTAGAACTGGAAAAATTCTTAACGCACTCCGTACCTTTCACAGAGATTAACAAAGCATTCGAATACATGGTGCAAGGGAAGTCTATTCGATGCCTTATCCGGATGGATTCTTAAATATTTCGAATTGAGATGAGGTTCGGTTCAATTGGTTCTTTGGTTGATATGATATTTTAATAAACTTGATCTTTGAGACTTAGTCTTTGAGTCGGTTCATCGTACGAGCCTTCAACGAACCTAATCAAACTAAATCAAATCTTTAAAAATGTCGTATACTAAGTTGTCCATGGATAGTGTTTTGTGTTGTACTTTGTGTGGTATTTAATAATTGTCTACGTGATGTAATTATGTTAGAAAGAATATTACAGTTACATGTGCGTATCGAGTGATTTGATTTGGTTTTAAATAACTTTTTGAATCATTTCTTAATTTTGTGACACAACTCAATCAATTAAACTTATAATCTATAGTATCGAGTGATTTGATTTGGTTTTAAATGACTTTTTGAATCATTTCTTAATTTTGTGACACAACTCAATCAATTAAACTTATAATCTATACGGTTAATTAATGGTTTGAAGTGGGGATGTTAAGTGGCATTCTTTTTTTCTTTCAAAGTTACATTATAGATTTTAAGAAAAATTAGGGGTATAACTTGAACCCACGACCTCTAAAATATGAGTGCATGAGCTTAAACAACTATGTCATTCCATCTTATCAAGTGATGTTCCTTCTTACTTCAAGCTAATATTGAAAAAGAATTATCTCTTATTAAAATATATTCAATTTTACTACATAACTAAAGTTAATTATATAAATAACCAACCATTGTATACTAAGAGAAACAATTATCAACCTACGTGGAGTAAAGCCAAAGTTTATATGCCAAATGGTGAGTTAATTCTTGTTATGCTTACTATTTTTAAAGATTTAATTTGGTTTGGTTGATATTGAGTAAGCCGAACTAAACTAATTTAATCAGTTTTTAGACAAAATAGACCAAATAAAATCAATGCTAATATTTACATTATTCAATAAACAATTACTTAAAATTTTTCTTAGAGAAAATTTGCGGAGTAGACAACTTTAAGGGTTTAGGGATGATGGTTTAATAAATATTATTTTTTTTAAAATTTTTAAGTAAATAATATATTTTCATAACTATCAATAATTATAGACAAAAATGATCATAATCTAATTATAGAGTGTTTGACAGATTTTTAGGTAAATGAATGACTGATCAATCCATTCGTTTCTATCTATATTATAAGGTTAGTAGATTGATCATCTCATTGATTGGCTTAGAATTTTTTATTCAATCAGTAATATATTATTGATTGATTCGAAAATATTTGATTTTATATAATCAATAACTAATTAATTGAATCTTCAATTGCTTCAATATCTTCGGCATTAGCTATAAACAAAACAAATAACATTTTTAATTAATTATTGATATAATTAATAAAAAATAAATTAAAATCAGAAAAATTCATAAATTTCTACATTAACTATAAACAAGAAAAGAATTAACATCCTTAATCCTTAATTAAATATTGATATAATTAATAAAAAGTTCAAATCAAATTTAAAAATCTATAAAAATCACGAGTAATATATTTCCTTCAAATTTCAATCAAATCATTGCAATCAAATCATTGATGACGTGCAAAAAAATTTATCTATTTCTTTGAAATTAAAAAAAAATTAAGTGAGTTTTAAAATCTGTGCAATTACTTTTTTTAACACATTTATTTATGGTCAACCAATTACATGGAATTAGCCAATAAATTAAACTACAGCTAAATTAAATACAAAAGGAAATTAAACAAAATTAGACCTTAAAATGAAATACAATTTTCATCATTTACATCAGGATGTAGCAGACGGAGCCTCCGACGTGAGTGACACTAACAGAAGTCTAAATCTCTAATGGAAAAAGAAAAAAAAAACGCATTAAAAAAAAAACAGAGAATGAAAACTTACAAGGAGAGTTCTTTATTAAAAATCCAGCTAAACTTAACGCCGTGTGGTTCCATTTTCTTAGCCCTCTCATCGGCTCGCTCTTGAAGCTTCCTAATCTTCGGCGCTAACCCACACACAAACTCCTGTGCATCTTTTCCCTCTCCCGTCAATCCCTCTAGCTTCTCCAATCTCCACCGTCTAATCAGAAACTCCAGTATATCTGCATAATCATCAGCCGTGTACACTCCTAACCGTTGAGTCACCGCTGAAAAGTGCTCGAATAGCCTGGGGTCAGACCCATCGTACATCAAGTGGGCAGGCATTGTGATCTTCTTCCGCATCATATCGGCTATGGCTAGCATCGCTCCGGTGGGATCCACCTCAAGGAGCTTCTCGACGATACGAGAATAGGCGTTCTCGTGACGTTTCTCGTCGGATGCAATGGTCCCGCAAATGCGCGCCAGCACTGGATCACCCCTTTCTTTAGCCAAACGCGCTGTGTTGCCGTGTGATATGAATGTGGCTCGCTCTTGAAAGGATGTGTATACGAATCCCAAATACGGGTTGTTTTCGGTTCCCGGATCCTGTCCACGTCATCCAACACGTGTGTCAGTATTCAAATATATTAGAGATTAAAAAATTAAATAAAAAAATTACGCTTTAATTAGTTTTATAATCACATTAAATAAAAAAAATTATGAATATAATATTTAGTGCAAACATTAAAAAAATACATATTATCTTCAAGGGTGAAAGTTAAATTGACCCTACGAGTAAGAAATTTTCCCCGTGATTACAATTTATCAACATTTCCAATACGCCTTTTCATTAATGGAGAAACTATTTACATTTTTATAGATTCACAAAATACCTTCTACGTGTGAATTTTAATTTGAGGTATACAATGTGTAGATTGAAATTCTTCATATAGAATACATTTCTGAAAATTTTGAAAAAATAAATAATTGACAAAAAGAGATCTTTTTTTAAGTGTTGTTATAATAGTAAATAATTAACTTAATTTTAACGAAAAACTGGAAAAAATACCTTTTGAAACAAAAAATTCAGTGGAATAATTGTGTGCGTATACAATTAAATTTTATTTCAAAAATTGGTTAGATTTTTATCAGTCTTGAAACCACACCCACCATGCCAGAACCAATCAAGTACTGTACGGTCTTCTCCACCATTAGCATATCAACCCGACCCGATATATACAAGTAAGTCCGGAGCAAGTCACCATGCCGGTTCTCCTCCGCAGTCCATGCCCGGGTCCACGTCGCCCACGGGCATGAGCTGGCCCCACTTTCGTCCCTCACGCCGTCCAGCGTGTTTATCATAGTCTGGTACGTAGGCAATGCGTCCTCCGTTATCATATCCCCCACGAGCACCACAAAATACTCATCCGGCAGCTCCGCCGTCCGATCACGTAGGGCCCGAACCTGATCGGAAAACTCGTCGTACGGCAATGCGGAGTCCGGCAAGAAACTTTGTGGCTGCCAACATTGGTCCACGGGCTTCAGTAAAGGTAGTACCCACTCGGAGGCCCATCCTTCGAGCGACTTGAATATCTCGACCTTTTCAGGCGGCATCGAATGTGTCTTTCGAGGTTTGATTAGAGGCGGCGGTGGTGCTGCTACGGCGGAGATGGGTGGTAATTGTTGACGGTATCTGACGGCAGAGATTGGTGGTGTTAGGTGGTGGTGGGTCGGGAGTTGGACACGTAGGGTCCATGCATGACTTTGGGTGCCAAGGAAGTATGAGACCTGCATGGCTCGACTGCTCTTTGTTTTGTTCAGGTTATTCAGTCTCTTCGACAGTCAGATTGTTCGGTATTTATTAAACGGCTACTTTATTACTTGACCTTCTAATTCACATTATTTACAAAAGTACCACGTACAAATTATTTTATTATTCGGATGCTGAAATCTTGAAATGTTTTTTAATAAGTATTTTTTGAAAATATAAGACTCTTTAAGGTAGGGAATTAAATGACACAAATCAATTTAATCAACACAAAAATCAATTTCAACTAATTTTGAAATCTATTTAATAATGAGTTTTAAAGAAAATTATACTAAATATCTATTTTAATATTATTATCAAACACGTTCCAAATCAGAAGGGAACATATCTAAATATCTAATTGACTTAAAACAAAATTTGAAAAAGGGTATAATGGTCTTCTAAGAAATTCAAATGAATTTAATTAGAAAATTAAGAATGTGGAGGGACAAGTTTTGGGAATGAGAAACAGTGGGTGCAGTGGTTTTGAAGACAACAGATAGAGAAAGTTAAAAGAATCCTGTGGGTTAAAATTTTAAAAATTAATAATTCAACAAATTGATATTTTTAGGACTTTTACCAGAGAGATTGTAGTGTGGTAAAAGACAGCTACATTTCTTAAATATCTTTAATCTTATTTCATAGTAGTTAATTAACAAACTTAATTAAATAGTTGGAGTTGCTAATAGACTGCTAAGCACAACTCAGATCTCAGAAAGATTATTACTTTTTTCTTATAATAAAAGTATAATATATCCTCTATATAATTTAATAATTGTAATTAAGTACCCACCATACAGGGTCGTTGAGATTGCTGAAATTGGGGTCAAGTTGACAAAGTAAGTCCAAGATTAAAGAAAAACAATCGTTAGATTAATTACGAAAGAAATTATGGGAGAGAAGTTTGCAATTAGTCCTCATTAGCTGTAACAACAATGGAATTCTACGAAACTTGTGCTAAAATTCAGTCCCCCTTACAATTTTTACTTGCAATAAATTGGTTAAACCATGAAGAATCTCATTCGGTAGTCATTAAGTACATATGAGAGTAGGAGGTCTCGAATTTTCAATTTGTAAGAAAAACGAAAAAAATCTCATTTTTTAGCATGTGTAATTTGGTATCTTGTGACATCAAATAAGATAATTTCTTTGCGGCTACCAAAATAGTGTTGCCATATGAAGGTGTGTTTAATTCTGCATCCACACTTTTTTTTAAACTGGCAAAAAGCCACGAAAACTACTCCAAGAACATAACATCGGCAATAAGAGAGGGTGTCGACTCCCGCCAAACAACAGAATCTGCAACAGACAAATCAAAACGGGATAGGCTGTCTTATTACAACCCCTTGGGATGTGAGAAAATAATGGATTGAAATCACAGGGGAGGATCTCTTTACATTTAATAATAATGAGACTCAATTCAGAAGCATTCTCACAATCAGAATTTGACAAGTAATAGTACCAATGGAGTCAGATTCAACAAAATTAAGCTGTAAATTCCTAAACTTAGCAATGGTGAGACCCTCAAACAATGCTATAGTTCCACAATTATCAGGGACGGACAACCTTCACAGCGCCTCGAGAAAGCCCCTCTGACTGAGCCATTATTATCATGAATGGTACCCCCTAGCGCGGACGAATCCTTCCCCAAAGCCCCATCAATGTTGAGCTTTAAGCAGTCTCGGGGGGCCTCGACCAAGAAGAAATAATACTCTGCTGAGGGGAGGACCAAGTCTTGCACAGATTATGAGCCACATTAAATTCTTATAGGAAACCTTCTATCCAAGGAATGATGTCATCCATGTGAATACCATGTTTTCTGTGAAGAAAAATATTCCTCTAGCTCCGAGAATGAGAGGCAAGGATTGTCGAGGGGAAGGAGATAGGCAGTAGCAAAGTCAAGGAAGGACCAACCTTGGCAACATTTTGAAACCCTAGGAAAACACTCGAGACATGACGGCTTTGAAGTGGTATCACTCCTTGCCGATGTACTCGATCACGAGCTTCGCTGTCATGTCCTCTATTTTCATAAAGCAATACTCTACTTACCGTACGGTCATGGAAGACTCAGAACACCAGATGACAATCTCTACCGAGGAAGGGGACTCCCTGCAGGAGTACACTTATCACTTCAAAGACAAGATGGCCAAGGTTAAGAACTATAATGACCGGTTAGCTAGATTAGCCTTATGTATAAAATAATTATGTGTTGCAGACTGTCAAATAAAGTTAAACTCAATTAAAAGTGCTCTATTAAGGTTTGGATAATTGAAGTTTTAATGTATCTAATAGGTTGTAGACCCTTTAATATATAGGAGATTTTAGGGTAATTTTTATTTTTATGATTAGCTAAAATAGAAATACTAAAAAATGAATTATCTATAAGTGGTTATGGTCCCCAGGTCACACGATAACAGAAAACCATTATATTATCTCTAATATGTCATCATTAAAGAGAAAACTAAGAGGCTTTATCGAATGTGACTCTCGGATAAAGAATCGTCTAGATCTAGAAGGTCAACCGGTCGACTCTAAACAGTAATCTATATTCATGGCTTTTGATACACTTCCGTTCTATAATTATATTGATTTTTGATGTGTTCAATATGAGATCTTAGGTTTTATTGATATACGATTTATATAAAAGTATTTTGAATCTAACAACACCTTCCACCAACTGGTAAATGTCTGTAATTGATAAGGTCTGAACTGGTCGGTCTGCCGCAAATTTCGGTGGCGGAAATATATAGTCAGCAAAGAACTTCGAAACAAATATTCCAGCTCCACAGTCAGTGGGAGTGAGAATCTTAGCAAACGATACGATCTTGTCTTCATCCTCATCATCCACGTCATGATCGAACTCAGTTTCATTTAGTTCTGATAGGGTGAGTGACAATAGCAGTTTGGCGATTTATAGGTTGGAGAAGCACCTTCACAAAGACTTCGTCGGTGTCAGGATCGGCAAGGAATTGAACTCTGATAATACGACAAAGAATGAGGGGCTTGGAGAGGAGCAGAGGGAAAAGGAATGGCGGAGTAGAAGATGCTTGCTCCAAATGACCCTGTGGAAAGTAGTAAACAATAGAATGAAGGACCGAAATTTGGACAGAGGAGCCAGTACAAGCGCGCCAAATCCTCGGGTCTACCTGCCGAGGCTGAGCCGCCATTTGAACATAAAGAGAAGTCACTGTCCTAGGGCTTAGCATAGAGCAATAAAATAAGTAGTTGAGAGAGATAACAACGGAAAGGCTGTTGCAGTTAGTATAAAGTATGTTATTGAAGTGAAGTGATTAAAAGTTTGTTAGTTAGTTAGCTGGTTATAGTTAGATTTACTGTTATCGTTTTGTTTATTTAAGCTCCTATGTAATCTCTAAATATATATTCTCTCTTGCTGTAATTATCAGTTAATGAATACATTTCATATTTTCAGTAACTCTGTCTCTTTTTCTTCTCTTCTTCTTCATCATATTAACATGGGTATTAAAGACTACAACAAAATAAGGATTTCACTAGAATTAAGTACAAGATAATTTTCACTATCTTGTAAATATGATACATTAACAACGTTTTTAAAAATGATGTAAAATAAATCTGGTAGAAAGCTAAAAAAATGCGGCATTTTAAAAATTGAGTTAGAAAGATCGGGACTTAAAAATTGTAGCCGTGCGAATTCAGAAAATAAAAAATTATTTTCTCCTCTTTTCTAAGCTCCCTCTTCCCACGACTACATCCACCTTCCCCATCTTCTTCTCGCTTGCACAGTGGTTCACTAGGGCTTGGGATTTTTAGCATTTTTTGTCGAAATAATGAAGGAGATACATGGGTCAACTATGAAGCTTGTCGTTTATGCTGTAAACGTTGTAAATAATGCATGGACCTCGTCTGGCTTCTCTGGGTTTTGGGACTGTGTCGAAGAGAGAGAAGTTCGAGCACTTCCACTCCAGCCCTCCTTTGAAACAATCTATTCTCTCTCTCTCTCTCTCTAAGACTTGTGGTTGACTCGTGCCTTTGGTTCGCTAAGGCTCCATTTCAAAAGGAAGTGGCAGAAGATAGACTGCTCGGACCATCCATAACCTTAATCAGCCTTCAATCTCTATGTGTTGCGTAACTGCATTATACTCGTCTCAAAATGAGCTCGTACTGAAGAAAAAGCTCGACTACTTTACTAGTGATATTGCAGAAATGGGCAGAATGAGCCATGAGATTTGTGAGAGAACCGACGCTTTAGATGCCGCTGGTAACACATCTGCTGCTATTGGCAAGGTACTATTTCTTCTCATCTTTCATATATTTTTTCCTCCTTAAGGAATATTATGATCAAATAAAAAATGGTTTTTGAAATCTCGACCTTCTCATTGATATATGTTATTGATTACTCTATTTTTCAGGGTTTCGCCATTGGATCGACTGCTCTTGTCTCGCTTGCTTTATTTGGTGCCTTTGTATGTAGAGGGTAACAATCGGTCTCCGACACGCCTCAAGCAGCGTTCTTCGTCCTAGTTCAACATTTTGATTTGATTTTTAGTAAACCCTTGATTTTGAATTTGAGTATGAAATAGTAAGTGTTTCTAGCTTTATTTTCCAAATAGGCTTGGTTTCCATTTCGTTTTCTATTTACTTTCCCTCCATATCGTCTTCGTTCTTTGCCTTTGTTCTTCACCTTTCATTATGTTTGATGTTCTGCCTTTTATTCTAAGGCTGTTATTCCCTTTATTGTCAAGATTTTTGTATGATTCTTGTATGCGAAATTTTGAGCATTGCATGTGAAATTTTCATTTGAAGTGAAAACCTTTGGATTCCTTTTTTCACCATTTCCATTGTTATCACTAGTCTCGGAAGCTGTTGGGAAACTCTCATGTAATTGAAAAGTTTGGGTTTCATTTGGGATTTGATTTGAGATTGTTCTTTGATTTTTATAGATTTGATTTTAAAGTTTGAGTTATCTGGTTATTAATTCTCATCAGTATCATTGACTCTTAATTCTCATGTTAGTATTATTGACTCTTAATTCTCATGTTAGTATTATTGACTCTTAATTCTCATGTTAGTATTATTGACTCTTATACTTGGATGGACAATTAATATTTTTGTCAAACGGGTGATTAATATTGAACTTGAATTGATTCTTTACTTATATGTTTTATTATTAGAACTATTGTTTTATGAATTATTTGTAGATTATATGCCGGGAAGGGTGTTGTCCACTTCCTACATCTTCATCTTTCTGAGATGCAGTGGGTTTCAGATATGCGCAATGTTGTGCCTTGCAACATTGACTAGTGCAACACTTTCAGTACTGTCAACTCAGGTTTTCTCCCCTTTTGAAGCCCTAATTTGCATTATTATGGTTGCTGGGGATAGAGATTTAGAATTTATCTGTGTAGTGTGCAAATCAAATTCTGTATGGAAAATGGGAATTTAATTGAGTTCGGTCCGCAAAGTGTTATTCCTCCATTATTGTCATTGTGTTTACTGTTAGTCATCTAACACTTTTTGCAAGTAAGAGTTTGGAATTTCTGGTTGTCGTTGCATGCTTCCAGGTATAAATTTACTTCTTGATTAATTAATAATCTCCTCATTTTCTAAATGTTCTTTCCTTTTGTTTCTCTTTTATGACTTTGTTCTGATTTGAGATATTTTATGCAGATAAGATGCGAAAATAAAACATTGTGTACGGAAGCAGGGAGTAAAGAGATTTTGACGGATCGAAATCAAAACAACCAAACAGATTTTGTTATATCTTGATTTTTATAAAAGAGTCAAGTTATTGAACATTTACTCATGTCTCGAATTTTTTGTGCTTGTAGATGGTTATATTTAATGTTGCATTCTTCGGAACCAGGAATTTCGCTAGTATCTTTGGTGTATCAGTTTATAACTATCTTTGGTGTGATTAAAAAATAAACTTCCTAAAATATGTAAGTACTGTGTTGGGTTTTTGTTACTAACTTGATATGATTTTTGTTGTGTTGCAACCCTTTCTAATGGCATCCCTACTTATATCCAAGTTATTTATACCATTCATTCTTGTCATGTATGGATCACCCCAACATTCTTCTGTGTATACTGTTATATGAGTATATAATGCCCTTACCTTTAATGATGTAGTTTTTTCTTGGTGGAGTTAGATATGTCTCTTTTCTCTGCTTGCTGGTTATTATAGAAGTTAAAACTTATATTAGTCATTACACATTCTTAACTCTGTCTAGTTTCTTATTGATCAGTTTTCTTCTTGTTTGTTTTATGTTAGTTTCTATTAACTTGAGGTTTATTTCTACTAAACTTACTACAATGGCAGCTAGGCATGATTCAACGTTTGGATCTACGAAATACATTTGAACTTGATGGATTATCAATTTGTTCATTTTGTATGAACAATGGTCCAAAATAGAAGAAGTTGACAATATGGCCGCGTGGAGTAGCTTGCTTTTAGCTTCAAAGACATCTAATGTTCCTAGTTGAGAAGTACATTTCTATTGCATGTATCTGTATTTCATTGTGCTTCGTAGATGTATTTGTACTTCTCTACTAGAAATAAGAATACCAGATGCAAGAGCTTCCAGTCGTGGATCACGTTAGGGGGGAAACGCTGCAAGATATGTCACCAGGTCTCAAATTGTTAAGTAGCTTTGAGTTAGCTTGCCCATAAATAGGTATATCCTTGCAGACATGCATTCACAAATTCAAATGCCGATCAATTTTTGTTTTGGTTTATGAAATTTCTTATCATGAATATTTTCCTCAGTCCCAATTTCTCTAAACTTGTATTACTAGATACTTACTGCGACAAGCATGTCTGAGGGCTAGTAAATTGTAGCTTTATGTTAAACTGTGTTTGGCAATATTCTTACTTTGCTGGAAAGAATGTTATTGGGATAACATGGTCTCATTATTTTTGAATGGCAATAATCTATACATTCATGATGTGAATGCCGCCAATTCATGAAATATATAATAGTCTAGTTTATTCATTACTCATTCATTCATTTTCTATAAAACATAATTTGAGTTATTTATTTTGGTGAAGGTAAAAAGAGGGCAGATGTGTGAAAGATGGTGGAGATGGACATGAAGAAGAAGCAAACATTATACTCGTGGTGGTTTGACAGTCACAGAACCACAAAACGATCCCCTTAGCTCCAATCCTCTCTTGCAGGTAACCGCTTCCTCCTTCCTTTTTTTTAATTTAAATTTTCAATGTTTGCAAGTTTAATTTCTTTGGTAATAATATTTTTCTTCAGTTTAAAACTATAATATGAAATGACCTTGAGTTGTTGACTTAAAGGAGTTGTGAAAAGTTCTATATTTTCTGCCATTTTTTTGTGGAAAATTCATCTTATGTGAAAAGATTACTGGCTTTGAGAGATTCTTTCGGTTAAATAGCATTAAAATGAAGCAAAAGTGACTCATGTTCATAAATTTTGAAGTACAATTTTTTTTATCATGTGTTGGGTTGGTCCACTTCGATTCTAAGCAATTAGTATATTACTCACAAAGACTTACCAAAATCTAGTCAAATGGTTGATGATTAAGACACCACTGGGGTATTATCAAGAGACATTTATTTAAAGAAAATTGAACTTTTCAGTTGTTTAATCAAACTAATAGTTAATTGATCACTCTGGTCCCTACTCCTTAGTATTCATGATATAATAATTTGAAAACAAAGTTATTTTTGTCCGTGAAAGGCATTTATTACCAGGTAATTTTTGTTATTTATTTATTTATTATGTACGGTGAATATGTAGAAGCATTTTAAGTTGGATAGTTGATTTGATTTTACATGTTTGCTTATTTATGCAGGCTGAAGTTGAGGGTCAGAAGATCACATGGCTGACACCTCATTCAATGCACCAAATGTTGACTGACGATGTTGATTTCACTATCATTCTCAACTTCATGGAATTTCAAGGTCTGAAGGCACTGCATACCCTGTTGTAAAACACTACCATTCAACTTAAGTTCTTCATTTTTCATTTTTAAACTCAAAATTTCATTTTTTTTATATTTTCATTTATTGGAACAAGTTTACTTGTATATTTTAAGGATAAGTTAGTTTTCAAGTTAGATTTATTTGTAAGTTGATCAAATTAATAATGCAAAAATTTGTTGAAATGATTAAATGTTAATGTTGTCATTTATTATATTGATCTTCTTTATGTTACGTAAAATTATCTTTTAAAAGTGTTTAATATGAATAATTGACTATAACAATGAACCTTATAGTATCTCACTTTATAGGATATAAAATACATGTGAATGTTATTAATTCACAAGTATTAAAAATATATATTGAATACACTCAACAAGGGTCTAAAAATCATGTTAAACAACATTTTATAGGAGTCGAAAAACCTGTAAAAAAGTGAGATACCACAGGGATCTTCACAGGAGGCGTTGTCTTCACAGGAGGCGTTGCGCCTCGTGAAAAACTCAGACTTTTAATATGATTGGCTGTCACAGGAACCGCATGATCCATGTGGATTATTTTTTACGGAGATATCCGCATCTTGTAGAATGTCATATTTCTTGTAGTGAAAGCTATTATGTCGTCTCTCGTACAAAGTCTATGTTCTACTTCGTTTCTCATTCTTCACTGTAATTTGAGCTTTTTCTTCAAGCTTTATCAATGGCGTCCAATTATACCATGTCTCAAACTTCACAAATATCATCTTCTGTGCATAGTTCAATATCTAATTAAGAATTTAATATGGATCACTTTGTGTCTTGATCGCAACAATTATATTTTTTTATGCTCTCAAATAATGTCGTCAGTGAGAGCTTATATGATTTAAAGGAGTATTTGCTCGGTTTAGTTGCGTGACCTCCTCAATGTATCACCACAATCACTACTGGCATTACAAGAAATATGGAATTCTACAAAAGGTAGGAAACCCTGTGAAAAGTAATCCACAGGGTTCTCGCGACACTTATGACAACCATATTAAAAGTCTGTATTTTTTCGTAAAGCGCAATGCCTCATGTGAAGAACCTTGTGGTCTCTCACTTCTTACAATATTTTTTTACTCTTATAGAACGTTGTTTAATACGATTTTCAGACCCATGTTGAATGTATTCAACATGTGTTTTTAATAGTTGTGAATTAACATTCACATGTATTTTTGTATCTATAAAATAAGATACCATAAGATTCATTACTATAGTCAATTATTCATATTATATACTTTTAAAATGATAAGCGAACATCAATATAATAATTAACAACATTAATATATATATTTCAATAAAATGTTACATTATTCATTCAATCAACTTACAAATAAATCTAACTTAAAAACCAACTTATCCTTAAAATATACAAGCAACGCTTGTCCTTCAAATATAAAAGAGACACTTGTTTAATCCCAAGCATCATTTTTCCCCTGCTATTGCATATACATCATCTCTAAGACCTCTTGCTAAATTAAAATTTAGTAAATTGCAAGGGAATGACAAAACCATAACTACATGAATATGATATTACAATGGAATAAACAACTAGAACAAGTATCAAATAGATACATCATCTACATATCTCTTTTGACTGCAGTCTAGATATACTAATGTATTCCAGGTAAGAACTAAGAAATTACATCGAAATTTCATCAGAGAGCTTTACCATTTGGATAAAAACATGAAATTCAACAATACTTTAGAAGTGATAGACATTCAACCTGACATCCCAATCATATCTTCTTTTAGTGAATTTTTGGCTACACGAGTTGCAAAAAGTAAACAAAAATTTCAATAGATTTTCAGATATAAAAAGTGAGTTTCCAATATTATTCATATGGACCGGTAACTCGAGTGAAAGAAACTATAGATAGTTACATGTGTTGAGTTCTGTAAGAGATCTCTCACAGATATCAGATAAAGACATTGAAACAAGCTTCTCCATCAAAGATATCATGGACAACTATGACAAATGGCAAATCTATAATTCACTTTAACTGCTTACCGCTCAAACAGAATATGAATCCAGGAAGCCACAAAAATTGGAAGTGACCATTCTGACATGGACTTGAAAATGTAGATTTCCTATGAAATAACCAACTTAGCATTAAATCATAAAAGTAGAGTACAAGATATATGTACAAAAGGCTATAAGTAGAAGAAGGGATTGTCAGTCTAAGTCATTAAGTACAACTTCAAGATGTTACATATACACATAGTCTTCCTTCTTAAAAAGGATAATCAAAGTCATCAAACAAGACAAATAAAAAGTACAGCACAGAAGAAGCCATACATTCACATGATATACAATGGCAATTGTTGGGGGTTATGCCCATAAAGCATGTGTATTGACATTTTGATATGAAATTTAAAGATGATTACATTATTCTGATAATTGTTCTTTTAAACTATTGTTGAATAATTTATGTAAATATCTGAAAATTCCATATTCACTAATGAGACTATGATCTTGTATTAGTACGAGATGATTAAGATCATAGATAATGAATAAAATTGTCAGTAACATATTAAAGTATGGAATCTTTAATGAATGGTTGTTAGAACGGTTCACTAAGCATTATGAATATGTGTGATCTAGATCCAGATTATTGATGTGGATAGACATCTTAGTGAATGTAGTTTATATAATAAGATTATATATGACAGGACTGATGTGAATTAATATCTTTATTAACGTATGGTTTATCATAAAGATTTAATACACATGAATTCGATGATCATATATAAATTAGTCTGAATCCTGAGTAGTCATGAACTCATATGCATGCGTACTGGAATTTAAGTTTTCCTAACGGATCGTATATTGGTTCCTTTAAGTGTTAATTTTGGAATTGAATGGTTATTGAGCTCAAATTTATAATAGGATTATAAATTAGTCATTCACTAGTGGATTAATGGCACTTAAGGATCAATATATAATTAAAAGGGTAAAATGATAATTTTGACAAGTTCTAATTTACGGACCAATAATAGGACAAAACTACATGAAATGATTATGTCAGTAGACTACATGAGAATACTCTGTAAATACATTCTATAATCTTTGAGAGTATAATTTCATATTTATAGTGGAGTAATAATAGTATTAATAAATAAAACTATTTAATTAAAGAGTTTAATTAATAATCTGAGTCATTGAAGCTTATGATTATAGGTTCATGGTCCCTAAGTCACATCTATACTACGATGTATAGGGTGTGAGTATTTCAAGACATGAGAAAATGACTGATTTACAAAATAAATTTTTATTCTGGGGCAAGTACATAATTATTTGATAATTATGTGATTAATTATTTAAGAATTAATTAATTAAATTATTTATATATTTAAATATTTTTTTGGAAATTATATATAAATAATTATTGGTTTTTTTAGTTATCGATAAGTGACACAGAATATCTAATTTGTGAAATTAGATAATTCAATTATTATTAGATAATAATTTAAATCAATTAAATTTGTTGTTTGTGAAATAAGAGATAAGTTAGTTGATAGGGATAACTAGATATGTTGATATCTAGATAATTATCTGATTAAAATAAATATTTAATTCACATAAATTGCCACATGTCAATCACTGATAGAATATCAGAAATTGACATAGACTACTATGGTCTCATATAACACTACAATAGTGAGTGTGCAACACTCTAGTGCCACGTGGCATTACAATAGTGAGTGTGCAACACTATAGTACCACATGTCACTACAGTGGTGCTATGAGGCAGTACGTTGGCTCACGGCATACTGCAGTGCCACGTAGCACTGCAGTTGCGCACAATTACAGTGGGATCAGTTTATCCCTAAAAATTAAATATTATTTCAGTTTATTATCCCTAAAAATCATATACGCCAATATCTAGAATATATACAGATATTATTCTAATGGCCTTGGTTGTTGAATGAAGAGGGGAGAATCAGTTGATTAGATCATCAGTTCGTCAATCAAGAGTTAAATTAAGAACACGATTGGTGTCAGAAAGATTTTTTTCTATGATTAAATGTTCATCAAATCTCTAAAAGAATAATCATCACCTTCTTTTAAAGAATCATTTCACTAAATTCATTCTCTGTAAATCTCTAGATCTCATGTGTTGAGAATATCTAAAGACAGAAAAAGTGTCTTGCAATATTCTACGTGTCCACACACGTCCTAGTGTGTTGAGGATTGACTTGGAAGATCTTGGTGTGGATCTCAGAGTCTACTGATCGTTGGAACGATTTTGTAGGAACGGAGTATCGATCGATTTTTACAAGGACACTTGATATAGACTACAAGGACACTTGATTGAAAAAGTATTTTCAATAAAAGTTTTTATTTGGTTATCGTAGCGTTGCGCAAGTTTCATTAAAATATATGTTTTATTGAAAGTTTAATTTTTTTAAGCCCACGTTCTCGCCGCGCACGCGCCGCAACGACTAGTAGTAATATGTTGGCAGGCCATAGAATGATTACCTTGTCAAAGAATGATACCCAGACAGTTTGTGTACCTGAAAATTAAGCAAATTAACCACAAGGATATGTGAAAAACTTAAGCATGTAGTTAAACACAAGCCAGTCAAGGCCAGTCCTGTTCAACTCATTATTGATTGTGGCATCTTTTTAAACTAATGTGCTGCAAAAAAATTTATGATTGATAAGTTGGACTGGGAGATGTGGCAGCATAAAGATCCTAGTAAGATGTCACAAAACACACTCCCTATCCATCATAATCTTGTCTCAATTTCATGATCCTCTGTCTTACTACATGTAAAAATACAAAATCAGTGGCACTCCAATTACCGTGATTTTTATAAATCTCACAGATAATAAACAATGAATGCAGGTCTGATAAATGATCAGTTAATCCAAGAATTGAACGAAGATGTGTACAAATAAATATTTTTGTTGCTTCTAGCTCAGAATGCCATGTTGAAAAGAAAGTTGTCTACCAAGTGTGGAAGAATTGAATAATGAGTGTTGCTGGAACTCCATATAAGAAAAATCGAGCTATAGGAGAAGAGTGATGATTCACAAAAGCAATATGATGATGGACAAAACTGTACAAGAACACATCATACAATATATTTACAGTTTCATATAGAAGGAGCTTAAAACAGCAATCCTTCAACTATGCAGTAAAATGAAGCTACATGAAAGAAGAAACCCAAAGTTTCACACAGTAGAAAAACAAAGAAGCATAACAAAGCAAAAACTATATGCTTGAACATTCAAAACATAAAAGACATTCCCTCAATTTCTTCTTAGAATTTGAAAGATTAAAACTAAATATTACTCCTTGTACATTATGATGTTAATTTGGGTTTTCAATCCAGATAGTAACACAAGACAACCAACTTGTTTAAGTTTCTTTCTAGATATCACAAGGATAGTAATGAGTATAAATAATTTGTTCTCTACACTTGGTGAAGTGAATTTTCTAAGTACAAGCAGAAACATTGTACCATGCTACAAGTTTCTCATAAAAAACATGTACAAAACTTAGAAGAGCACATAAAACATTTAATGCAACAATATAAGGCAAACATTTTAAGTGTTATTGTGAGACTTATACTTGATAGACCTTCTGTGGATTTTTCCTGGTGATTGGTGATTATTTGAGGTACTTCAGTTGCGGCCTTGTTAACAACTCTGACCACACCCGACAAAAAACATGGGAAACAACCTATACAAAAATCAAATACAAGATAACAACTATGTAGAAAACTGAATAGTGTTTTTCCTAAGCCATTTAACAGTACTAATTTTGAAAGTTTAATTTTTTCTTCAAACAATCCTTTAAACTCATACATGAATCGAATACTGAAAAGTCAAAGCTAACTTCCAATCACATCTTTCAAACCCTATATGCCCAAGAATCGTGAAACACAAACCCTATATAAAACTCAAAAATCACAACAGATAAAAATCAATAAAATCAGACATGGATTTGAGATTGAAACCCACATCGCAAGAAGAAAATCCTTACCTCTTGTTTTGAGTTGCAAAATCAAAGTAGGAGAGAGTTGGGATACAAAGTTACGCATGGACATGGATTTGAGCAGTAAAAGGATTCAACACTTACCTTTACCTCACCAAAGCTCCAGCTTCTACGACAGAAGCTAGATGAAGACCAAGGCTCAGCTTCTTCTCCCCATTATTTAAATATCTCTGTTTTACTCTGTCGTGGCTACAAAAAACTATAGAAATGTATCAGAGACGCCAAGGAAAAAGAACATGCAAAGACTTAAAACTTAGAAGTGAAGGAGACCAGAGAATCAAACTTGAAAATCAAGGAAAACCCTAGTTGGCTCTTTATCTTTGAAAGAGAGAGTGAGATAGAAGCTAATCAAGGGGCTATGCCCTCTCTTCTTCATTGAAGGCCTTGCCTTAGGTCGTCTGAAATGGACAAGTTGCGAGAGAGAGGATCTATGTGCTTTGTATTTTGGAGAAGAATCAAGAGAGAGAGAGAGAGAGAAGGACCAGAGCTTGACTCTGAAATTCCTAAGCTTGACTATGAAATTAGAGTAATCGAGAGAGAGGGAGAAAGAAGTAATGATTTGAGTTTCTCTCTGAAAATGAGGAAGAAGATCGAGCTTCTGAGGGAGCTCGAGAATGAAAAGCTTTGAGTGTAGGTTACGAGGTCTCCAAAATTTTCTTAAGTCCCGCTTCGTTTAAGTCTCGCGTCTAAATTTGCCTCCCGCTTTTTCACTTTTAACAGGAATTGTTTACTTGGTTCTTAAAAATTCTTGTTGTTTTGAGTTTTTAATAAGAGGAGACTGTGAACCCTGTATTTAAACCATGTAGAATGACATATTTTTTGTAGTGTGATGAAAACAATGCAATTGTTTCCTCAATTGTTCCCATTCTAGATGTCATCTCATGGCTTCGTTTGGACCAATTTCTAATGATCGGCTTCTATCAAATATTAATCGATGTCCAGTCACGTTGTTATATGTGGATCCTCTTCTGAAGTTTGGTCAGTACTGGAAGGTATCTTTACTAGTAATTCTAAATCTCGGTTGGTACAGTTAAGATTTCAACTTCAATCAACCAAGAAAGTGCGCTTAGACTATATTATGAAAATGAGGTCAATTGCTTATAATCTATCAGCCGGTGGACAAGTAATAAATGATGATGAGTTTCTGTTGTATATCCTGAGAGGTCTTAGCAAAGACTACGACCCTGTAGTAATGAATTTCACATCCATACAAGAACTGGTTCCAATTCAAGAAACACAATTCATGTTTCAAAGTCCAGAAATGGCTTAAGCAAAACAATTATGTTACTGGATTTCTTAAATCTCCCACTATTGCCTCTGTTAATGCAACACATTTATATGGAAGAAGAGGACGTGGTAATAATTCATTTGGCCGTGACAATCAAAACTTCAGAGACAGAGGTTGTGGCCATGGCAGAACTGGATCAAGACATGTTTGTCAAATTTGTAGAAGAGTCGGCATATTTTCAATAATCTTAATTTCTACAATAAGTTTAAGTCATATTTTCAATAATCTAAATTTACCTCGCAGCCTCAAACACACTCTATTAGTCTCAATAATCAAGGTAAATTAGTCTATCAGACCTCCAACCAAGGAAAAGATAACTTTGCTTCTCCTTCTTTAGTAAATGATAACTCATGGACAGTGTTGTCACTAATCACATCACCTCTAATCTTGAGAACCTCTCTCTCAAAATAGACTACAAAAGAAAAGGGAAGGTGGTGGTTGGTAATTGTGAGTGCCTACCGAGTCCCATGATTCTACTCTATTGAGCGTGGCAAAGTTTAAACCTTATGCAAAATGACCATATAACCTTCAATAGTTACGTCTTTCTTCATGCACAGTCATCAATTGAAACTTGGTAAGTCCCATTTCATCATCAGTTTGAATGGTTAATATTGTTAACGCAAGTGTTGGTGTTTTCTTATGTAAATTAAACATTTTCAACTTTAAGGGTATGACTTTTTCATTACAATCATATTTATGAAAACAAAAGAGAGGGGCCAAGAGCCACAGAGTTCTCTGTAGAAAACCCACTTCCATTTCTTGGGTTTGCACCTCTCTGGATTTCTTGTTTGCAGAAAAAAGGACTAGAAGTGAGACAAGTTTGTAAACAAGTGCTTTACATAAATGGAAAAATTTGCTCACATGAAATGAGATGACTGCTTCTGTTATCCTGCAAAATGCACGTGTACTAAAATATAATGTTATGCATATTTTAATATAAAATTGATTCTTAGTATTATATATAAAATTTCATGTGTACGATTTAGTACTGTTTTGTAAAAAAAGAAACAGAGAGTGAGAGAAAGAAAACAGAAACGTGATAGGCTACAAATATGATCTGGAAAGAACTCAAAACCTCCCAGTTTGTAAGGTCAGAACCCTCCAAAACTAGTTTCCCATGGATAGTAGATCAAACGATCAATTAATTGGGAAAAGCTTAACAAAATAACATGTCGAAAACAAAATTCAAACTGGAGATTACTACTAAAAGACACTGGAGTGGTCCTTATTGCCTATTGAATTGGTGATCTATACAGCTATGTATTAAGCCACTTCACTAGAAAAAGCTCACAAGAGCTGAAGCTCCAGAATATTACAAACAAATCCTTAAAGAAACTTAGGACAGTAGGTCGAGGAAAGATCTCGTAGTTTGTTGGGGACGCTCATTATGGCCATCATCTTCTCCGTAACCATCGAATCCACTGTCAACAGGTTGTTCCATGTGAATGACCTTACCAAATAGCTGAATCGAATTACAGCCAACTTTTTTTGAGTGGCAGAGTTGGTTCCCAACAAATTCGGTGCAAGTGGAAAGGGGACTAATATGTCCATCAGGTGGGCTGCCACTGTTTGAACTGCCAATATTTAGGTCAGTCGACACGGTTTTCAAATTTGGAACAATGTTGGTGTTAATTGAATTATCAATGCACATCTGAAGAGAATTTTCAATATATGAGTTGGGTAAGATGGATGCACAGAAAAAATTTTGCCTGGCTCCCTGCATGCCAGTAGGAAATTTGTCCGAAGTCAACAGTGATTGGTTCAACGGCACTATTGAATTACTTGAATCTCTCACAGGAGAGAAAAAGTTTCCCTCTCCATCACTCTGCATCGATGAATTCTCGAGAGCTCTGAAGCGTTTTGCCGGGGGGAATGGAGAATTTTCAGTGATGATTTCAACTTCCCAAGGGCTCACTCTCTTAGCATTCTGCAAGATTTCAGGATCATCCCATGAAACCTAAAAAACAAGATCAAGATTCAATAATACTGAATAGCAGTCAACAAGGGAAATCAATGTATAGGGCTCACTTTCTTGGTTGCACCTTTGTGTGCCATACTCAAGTAAGACAAAAAATGAACCTCATCGGGAATTTAAATGTTCATTTATATCGATTCACTTTAAATCTACAAAAAGTAAATGAAAAATACAAAAGAAAAAATCTAGCTCATAAATAGTTCAAGCACGTACGTACACATAACCATTAATCTTGTAAAAAGATAAATGATAAGCGCTTGTTGAAGGTAACCAAATCTTGCTCAATTTTTCTATTCTAAACAATTGACCAATTCTATGTGTTGAAGGGTGATGTGATTCTATTTTGATTTATTATCACACTTCACACTCATAAAAAAATAAGCATGAATAATCCTTTTAACTTTTTCTTAAAAAGTAAAACAACGCAACAAACAAATCTCTCCACAGAATTTAAAGAAAGAATAATTTTTAGTGAAGCAAAATCATAGAAGTCTACCTCAAGCATACGCCATGGAGAAAACTTCCACGGTTCATTTTGAGCTGGTGTCAAAGTTGATGACACTGTCCCCTCAATCCACGCCATTCTTGACGAATCCTCTGTCTCCAAGGCTATTTTCACTCTAAGTGACTCCGACCAAAACACATTGCAAGCTTTCTCCACCAACTCCGCCTTCACTAAAAATTCCGACCACGGAGCCCTTGGGTAATATACCACCTCGAATGGCTTATCTTGTGCAGCCAACTCCGCAGCTTCGGCCACTGCTTCCGCTGAGAGCTTCCCCTTCGCGCTTCTTGAGAAAGCAACTCTACTTCCTCCTCCCCCGCCACAGCCATCCTCGTCCTGCTTTATTCTCATTCCAGCAATATGCGAGCTGTATCTACCGCAATCTCCTTTCCAACTTGATCTCACGGCTCGGCGGACACCAACGAACATCTGTCCTCTCGAGTTTTTCATAAAGACCACAGAATCACCTGCCACTAACTTCTTATGATTTACGAATTTACTCCACCCGGTTGTCAGCAAATGCCGCCTCGGCGTCCCCCGGTAAATGTGGCGGAAGTCCCATACAGCGCCGTGAATATCCGTGATCGATAAGGTCTGGACCGGCGGGTCTGCGGCAAAGTTCAGCGGCGGAAATATAGAGTCAGCACAAAACCTCGGAACAGAGAATCCACCTCCATTGTTAGCATCTGAGGGAGTGAGAATCTTAGCAAACGATACGATCTTGCCTTCATCCTCATTATCCCCGCCATGATCGAACTCAGTTTCATTAGTCCTGGTAGGGTGAGTGAGGATGACAGTTTGGCGATTTATTGGCTGGAGGAGCACCTTCACAAAGACCTCGTCGGTGACAGGATCGGCAAGAAACTGAACTCCGGTAATGCGACAGAGTATGAGGGACTTGGAGAGGAGGAGAGGGGAAAGGAATTGCGGAGCAGAAGATGCTTGCTCTAAATGCCCCTGTGGAAAGTAGTAAACGATAGAATGAAGGGTCGGAATTTGGACGGAGGAGCCAGTACAGGCGCGCCAAATCCTCGGGTCTAACTGCCGAGGCTGAGCCGCCATTGGAACAGAAAGAGAAGGCACTGTCCTCCTAGGGCTTAGCATAGAGCACTAAAATAAGGAGTTGAGAGTGAAAACAACGGAAAGGCTTTGCAGTTAGGGTTGCCTAGTGTGTGTGAATTTGTTGACAAGTTTATATCTCATCTCTCTCTAGAATGTCTGGTTAAGCCGAAGGTAGAGAGAGAGAGAGAGAGAAGAGAGGGAAGGGAGAGAGAGACCCATCTTAGGGTCGGAGAGCGGGCATGGAAGAAAAATAGAGAGGAGGGATATTAAATTCAAGAGACACCCTCTAATTGGTCAGATATTTACGGATTTAGCCACGACAGCGTAACTACATCTGAATGTCAAGCTTTTTCCGCTCCTACTCGCCTTTTGAATTCCGTGTATTTCACCCACTTCCTAATTTTTCTCCTTTTTAGCATGATGAGATGAAGATTATTTATCAAAATTAGTTTATCTCTTTAGTTTTATGATGAGATGAAGATTGTTTATCAAAACTTGTTTATCTCTTATCTCTTAAGTCTTCGTTTAGAAGATAAGATATTTTTAATTAACATTTGAATCTTATTTCAATTAGTTATCAAATAATTAGATTAAATCCTCCATTTTTTTAATAGTTACTTTGATCTAATTGCTATTTTAAAAAGTAAATTCGATAACTTCAAAAACATTATCAGATTTGTCGTTTCATTTTTTTTAGAGTTAATATCATTGAACCTCCATATAATTTACCTCAAAATTAAATTATCACAATGATGATTAAATGACTGTTAAATCGACACATGCCTAATATTTTTTTTAATATTACTCATTTATTCAATCTTATAAGGTGCTCATTCTCATAATTTTTTTTCCATCCATAATCAGCCACAATTGCATCTTCATTTTCACTGATTTGTCAAAATAGAGAAGAAGATAAAATTTAGAGGGTAAGTTGATTTTGGGGCAAAACATTGGGAGTTACTATGATATTAAGCCTTGAATTTATTGAAACAAGAACAATCTTTTGTTGAAAATTTCCATTTATTCATTTTCTGAACAGAATAAAAATACACAAAAATGATCATTGCCTAAATATTTTTTTGAATGTGTTTGTTATAATCAAGATAAATTTTCAGAGCATATATATTTTGAAGACCTAACTCCATTGCAATTTTTAATGAACATGGAGACAACTTGTAAATAGATAATATCATCAAGTATGTTTTTTTATCACATATCTATATTTAATAAGAAACAAGGAAATTTTCTTGTTCTCCACGTTTTTTTCATCTAGCCGGTCCGTCGAAATCAGATCATACAGTCTATATTAAGCTAATTAACTATCATTGATAAATTTTTACACATGAGAATGTGCTAATAACCGTGGCAAGAGATAACCTTATATATATAGTTGGGTTATGGACACCTTTTATTGTGTTAAGTGTGTATACTCAAAGCATGTCAAGTGTCATTGTGTACTAGAAATCTAAAAAATAAATTAACTAAATTAAATAATATCGATTATATATTAAGTGAATTAATAATACAATTAATTAAAATTAAGCAATGAATAAATAGATTCAAATATAGTGAAACCAATACATATACATACGTTCTTTGTATATCAAACCCATATGTATGTGTATATGTTTAATTTGTATGTATATGTATATAATAATTTGATGATTTAGTTCATTAGTAGCATAATGTATATTACAAATATAAACATTTAGCAAAATGCATATTGAGACATTATATGTACATTTTCAATAGTAACGTATGTAATGTGTACATATTTTCGTATAAATTAGGTATATAGTTAGATATGGATACCTTAAAGTGTGTCACGTGTCCATACCAAACTTTCACAAAATTTTAATATATGTTATTAAGTATTAAAATAATTATAAAAATACAGAATTGATTGTTATATAGATAATAAAATAAAACAATCAGCTACTAATTAAGATATTAGTAATTCATTAGTTAAGTAGATAAATAAGTATCGAATTCTAGATTTATGATTTTATTAGAGGGGCCTTTTAAAATCTGTTTCAACAATACTATAGTGGTCTTAATTGAAAATAAAAAGATAAACCCAAACATGGGAGTTAGAATTGAAGAACTTAACATACCGAATTTATCTTAGATATTTCAATAATACTTTAGATATTATAGTTTTGAAATAAGTACAAAGAGAGAAAACCCAAAAGATAAACGTTATGAGTGACAAGAAATTAATCAGTATCTTCCCTTTATTATAATAAAAAGTGAGAATTATGAAAATATATGGTATATCAGGATCAAAGATCTTAGATCTTCTAAAGACTTGATTTTGAGATGATGAAGGAATTATTTCATTCAGCGAGAAATAGCTAATGAGTTGAGTATGTAACTTTTTATCGATGTTTGAATTTGTCTTCAATTGTGATTTTTTGTTTAATTTTTCCCTCAAATTATATTATTGTAAGATGTTTCCTGAGATATCTTTTAATATAAATGTGTAACTAGAACTAAGAATTAAAAAAAAACTTCTTATGCAATGTTTGTTTTGAAACAATTAATAAAACTAATTTATGATATTTTAAACTAAAATTTTAATAATTTTTTGCTCTATTTGGTGGTACATGAAAATAAATTATGCTATTAATTTTTAATTTTTATATTTTTAAGAGGAGCAGAGATATTAGTATATTTTCAGATATTTTCTTGTACCCTCTTTATTTATGCTTTTCTCAAATAAAATAAAGACTTGGTTGCTTCAGTTTACCGTAGTGGAATTTGAATAAATTTAGGCAAAGTTTTATCAAGTAAACATGAATTGTTTTATGGATTGAAATTTTTGTAATTTTATTTATTTTATTTTTATTATAGAAACTATTTCTTCCCTAATAAATGATATATGTCGATTTTTTTCTAATATTGCACATTTCTCCTTTTTTTACAAACACTTGTTAAATTAGCATGAGTTGATTTCAATATATATATATATTCAAATTTCAATAAATTTTATATTTCAAACTACAAAAAAAATATGTTTACTTACTTATATATACCTATACTAATATTTATATTAATTGATTTTATTTTTCTATAGTCACATGCACGAGCATTATACTAGTGTTAATAATAATAAGCACAAATTCTATCTTAAAATTCTATCATATGATCATTATTTTGTGATTTTTAGCTTATCTCTAGTTTTTTTCTGTCATGCACATATTTATATCAATCTTAGTCTGTGTATGATTACTCTTTATCATTGAGAGTATGGCTTCAATGGTTGTGTGGCTTTAAGCCTTTGTCCCTCATCGTTTATTTAGCATTCACTCCATCTAAGTTTCTTATATAAATAGAATCCCTCTCCCTTTTCATATATATCAAATTATACTATATAAAGATATTTGTATACCGCATATGAATAATCTTTTAAGATTTATGTTTTGTGAGATTTGTGTTTGTGAATACATTGACATTCTATCTAAGATTAGTGGATTTCTTCACATCTTCACCGGTAGGGATAGTCATATTGTTGAATCATGTAATTTCTTTTTGTTCTGCATTTTATTTATTTATTTTTATAGTATTTACTGATTTTTTTAGGGTTGCGGTCATAACAGATAATATTAAAGCTAAGGTTCTATATTGGTCTTGTTATTATGATAGAAAAATATGAGATAAAAAAAATTAGCAAAGAGTAACTTTAATCTTTGACGGTTGAAGATACGAGCCTTATCAGTAAAGCTCACTTAAGGCGCTAGAGGCAAATACGTTTTGCCGAAGAAATTGACCGACAAAGGAAAAGATGTCGAACGGGCACTTGGTACAATTATATTGTCACTGTGTGAGACATCCTTGATGCTTTGTGCTATCATGATATAAAGTTTATATTTGAAGACATCTCTCACCAACCGGCTCTATTGAAAGCATTAAGTTATAGGAGTTGAACATTAATTTCAAAACTTTAGTTTAAGTATTAAATTTCAAAATCAAAATTATTAAATTTGTTGTATTTAGCTACAATATAATTTTTCTTAAGTCGTACTTGAGACGGCAACGTATCTAATTACCATTTAAAGTTTAAATTTCAAAAACTCTAGTTCATCTCTCATCTTGTTAGCCTTAATTTAGAGGATAAGGTGTTTAATGAAATTTGAATTTTTAATTTCACTAGTCATAAAGTAACCAGATTTTATTTTTTGCTAATTTACTTTGGATTCCGTGTAAAAAGTGTTTGTCTTTTATGTGTTTAGATACGGTTTAAAACTCTAGTTTAATTTTTTTAATTAAGAGTAAAAATCGAGAGAGAATAAATTTGGTGACAAAGAGAATTAATAAGTAATTATATTACTTGTATATTGATGATACATTAATCTTTATTTATAAAGTTTTATTTATATGCTTTAAAGTTTATAATTGTTATACAAAATATGATTAACTTAATTTATTTATAATAGAAAAAGGAATAAAAGAAATATTTTATATTTTGACTCAGTAATTGATATCAATCTAAGCTGCCTTCGTCCGTTCATTTTATCTAAAGGTTACACTCATTCATTCTTAGTTACCACACCAGTGATCCGTTTTCTCTTCTCTGATTGGCTCTGAAGTCTTTTCTTTTATAATGTGGTAACTAGTTCAAATCATTCTCATTCAACCGCTCTTATCGCATTCGATTTTAATAAACATTGATATAAAATATTCTGTTTTGAGATCCTGAGACCTACGCTTGAATATGAAGTGACGCTACAATCATTACTGTTATTTAGTATCTCGTTTATTCATTGGTCCACTTCTCATAGTGTGCAACGGCATGACTGTGGACGCTTCATTTCATGCCCCAGACGTCATTTATTTATTTGTCAACCATCAGTCACGTCACTTCATATGCCCATTTTAATTTTTTGTTCACATTTGCACCTCTACAAACCGGTTCCTCTTTAGTCATGGCACTATGTTTGTCATCTATTTCCCGTAAGTAATTTCTTCTGTCTTCCCTTTTAGTTTTCTTGTGTTTAGTCATGTCTGAATCCATCTCAACTCTTGTAATCCCCAAGGTGAGAATTGATAAGGAGTTTAGTGAGCTCATGAGGACTTATTCCCATGCTTTCCCGAGAAATGTCCACCGCGCATTAGACGAAAACGACACAATGACATTTCCCTGTAGACCCACTGAAATCACCTCCCACCGATGTACTTAGCCCTCAATTTAGGTTTTCCATGTCTCCCATGTTTCAAGAATGTTTTCATCATTATAGTCTTTCCCTTCCCAGTTTACTCTTAACACCTATAGAGTCCTCATCTATTTTGAACAGGGGTGTGCAGCAGTCTGGAGATACCCGTCCCGTCCTGAGAAACATCATTTTTACTCTTGACGGGACGGGACACGGCACAAAATTTTTTGTCCCAACTTGTCCTGTCTCGTCCCATTTTCTTTATAAAGAGCCCAATATTTTTATTTTTTTAATTTTCACCCTTATTTTTTCAATTTTAACCGTAATTTTTTAATTTTTAACCCTTTAATCTATTGAACTTTAAATTGTAACTGTAGATATCGTATTTTGCATGGTCCAATACTTTGAATATACACATTTTATCTTTGGATTCATATACTAGTCTAAGAATATGTATATGATTTCAAAAAGACCTCATTTCTAAAATAGAAAAATAATCCAAAGACTAAAAATGAAAAAAAAGGAGTCTAAAGACAAAAAAAAATAAAAAGGAGCGAAGGGACTCAAAACAAAAAAAAAAGTAAATCTTAATTTTGCCTATAAATAGAGAGTGAATCATCATTTGAAGGGAGGATTTTTGGAGTGAGAAAGAGAAGAGGTGATTTTTGGGGGAGAGAGATGTCTTAAGAGAAAATGAGAAGATATCTTTATAGAGAGAGCGTGGGAAATATGAGAGATTTTCCAAGATAGAGGGAACAAGAGTTTACATTTTTATTCCTTCTATTCATTTTCTGTCATTTTTTTTCTTAAGTTAGTTTAAATTTCTTACATATTTAGCTATATCTTATTCATTATTCTTCATCTTCTCTCATCCATACTCATGTAGTGCATACTCTTTGTTTCATTTTTCATATATAAGTGTTTTTGCTCCTTCATAGTTTACTCTCTCTTGAGTTTTATTTTTATGCATTGATGATTTTCTTACAATTTTAACAACGAAATATATTTGTCATCAACTCAATCAATGAAGATGGGATAAAACTTTTGAGGAGTGTAAATTAACTCAATGTGAAACAATATTTTAATGGGTTGAAAGTATACATTTGTTGCAAAAATCCTCTCTGATAATTTCTCATACATCTATATAAAGACTATGCAAATATTTAAGTTTTAATTTTTTTATGTTGAAAGTGTCTTTTCATTTTTTTAGATCTTGTTGCTATTTTAGTGACATTTATTTGAACTAATTATCATCCATGATCCTTCATTTACTATTTGATTAGCAATGAAATAAAAAATGAAATAATGGTAATTAGTGAACTAAGTCGTCTCAAAAATGGGTATATTTATATACCAAAAAAATATTCTATTTTGAAATTTTTAGTCATCGTGTTTTTGTGACACTCGATTTAACTAGTTACCGTCCGTGATTTCTCTTTTGCTATTTGAATAAAAAAGATTGAAGAGAAGAAAAGAATGGTAATTAGTAGGCTATGTAGTCAAAAAATATATATTTATGTCGATTATGCATTTACATATGTGTATATGAATGTATGTATTATCTTAATAAAATTATACATTTACATAAGTCAATTTATTTAAATATAAATAATTGAATATTTATTTTTAAAAATAGTATAATTATATTTAAAAAAAATTTGACTGGAGATGAGTACCCTTTGTTGAGCAACAGAGGGTGAACACCCTCTGTCCCCTTCCCATTTTCATTTTTTTCTCTTTTTATTTTTTAATTTAATTTATTTTTCATTTTTTATTATCTCATTCCTTTATTATTTTATTTTTCATTCCCTATGTCCCCTTTCCCCTTTTCATTATTTTATTTTCATTTTCCCCGGCATTAGTATTTTGCTTCTGCGCCGAGGGCCCAGCGTCGTGGCACTGAGAAGCCAGCGGCGCGACGATGGCATACTGCCAGCAACGTGGCGACGCTGGGAAGTCAACGTGGTGACTCTAGTCCTTCTGCCTAGGCTCGTTCTTTTCTCGTTTTATCTGCATTTTTTCCTTCTAAATCTTTTAAAACTAACTCAAATGTATTTGAATATCTAACCTACAAGATAAAAACAAAAACAAATCTAAATCAAGCAATAAATCTAAAACAACCAACAAAATTATAGTTAAGATTATCTGAAATATGAGTGTGAAAACACTCATTCCCCCACGAACGACAATAGAGGAGGGTTGATAAAGAACCTCCCTAAATACGACAAAGGTTGGGATAAAGATCTTCTGCTCATTTGGAGAATATGGGGCGGTGATGGCCACTGGACTGTACCTTCAAACTGAAGAACTTTCAGTAAGTGTCTTGGCCTGAGCCTCATTGTACATTTTAATTTCCCCATTTTTTTTATTTTCTCTTCTTCAAAGTTATTCTTACTTCTGTTTTCTTTTTCTCTCTACAAGAAAATGGAGAACAAAAAGTCGTCCTTCTCAAAGGGGAATGTTACATGTGTAACTCTAGTTGTTCATCCCCAATCCGTGAGTTGAATCAATTGCTAGATCCGGCTAGGAGAGTGATCGTCGATCCAGTTCCTAACACTCTCGTTTCATATCGATTCCTTATGTGTTGGTTGTATCGACTTCCCTTTCTAAGGCTATTAGTGAAGAAGTTTCTTCTTTGAGGATGGCACTTAACCTTTGGTAAATAGAAGCGAAATACGAGGAGACTTCAAACAATGGTTGAGGACTCTAATGATAAGAATGTTCATTCTTGAACAGAAAAAAAAGAAATAAAATGAATAACACGCCTTTAACTCATTCTTTGATATCAATCTAAGATGGTCTTGTCCGTTCTCTCTATTTGAAGGTTACACTCATTCATTCCTAGTTGCCACGTCAGTGGCCCATTTTCTCTTCTCCAATTGGCTCTGAAGTATTTTCTTTTACGACGTGGTAACTAGTTTAAATAATTCTCGTTTCGGCATATTTTCAAAACCTAGCTATGTTGCGGTTGTTAATGAATCGTAGAGGCAAATCATATAAATAGATAAAACTGTCGAGTATGCTTTTGATGGTACATATCTATATTCTAATGAAAGAAACAATCAGATTTTTTTATGTTTCTGCATTTTTCTATTTAGTTTGATCTCTAGGCCGTTCAAATTAGATTATTCAGTCTAGATTAAGCTAATTAATTATCATCCATTCATTGATAAAAAAAATCCATATGAGATGTTTAAGTAATCGTTGTAGAGTTATAATATTAATAATAATAATAATAATAGTTAATCTTAAAATATTGTGATGATTATACTTTTATGATTTATAACTTCTCTAGTTTTTGTCAATAATAAAATTATTGATTTCAATCTTACTTCGTCCATGATTACTCTTTAACATTGAGGCGATGGCTATAATTGGTGGTTGGTTTAAAGCTTTGTCTCATATTATTTATTTAGTAGTCATACATTCTTTGTTGCCCATATAAATTATACCATACATAGAAGTATCTAAATTATACCATACATAGAAGTATCTACTAAGAATATGGTAAAATTTAGTGAATGCTCTTGGCATTCTTTTGTGATTAGTGGAACTCTTATCATGTTCACCTGTAGACGTAGGCACATTGCCGAACCACGTAAGGTTTTTATTTTTCACTTTTATTTATTTTTCTTTATTTATATTTTACAGTATTTCACAATCTCCTGGAGTTTTGGTCATAACAAATAGTACTAGAGTTAAGTTTTATTTGGGTTTTGTTGTTATGATGGCATAATATGAGATTGAAACATTCAATAGAAGGAAAACTTCTATTGACGGCTAAATCTTGGAGGTGAGATTAGATTAGCAATGTGTTTGCTCCACTTCTCCCTCCATACTTGTAATAGGGGAAGGTAAAGTAGGAGAACAAAATGAGAGGAGGGGTGGTCTCCTTTTTACCCCTTCGAAGCATAAGTCAGTAAAGGGATGAAGAAGAGTAAAGTAGTTGAAAGTTGTTACGTACCTCTTAAAGTGCATTTACTAGAGTATTTATAGTGGGAGACTGGGCTTAAGGTTGGGTTAGTGTCCGTATAGTAGAAGACCTCTCCTCCAATGGGGCGCATCCTCGGACCAACCCCCAATTTCAAGCTCTTTTGATTAGCTTGGTGAGGTATGAGGAAACAAGTGATGACCTCGGGTGTCAGGATGGTCTGTCCTCGTATCCCACAATATACTTCTTCGACCTCTATTAGATTGGCCATATTAAATGCTTATGATAATACCATGTTAGGCGCAGGTCGATTTATTTCTTTGGTAGTGGGCATCATGCATTTTCTCATTCTCCCTCCTATGATTGGACTAGGTACATTAAATGTATACGATGACATCCAACAAACTTCTACCTCGACCTAGGTGTCTCGTTTGAACTAAGACGGGAGATTTCCTTATGTTTGGTCTTCTTCCAAGTGAAAATCTCTCTCTATTGGGATTTAGTAAAAAACATAAGTTGATTTATTCGAACACCTTCTACGGCCTCTAAGGGTCCTTAGATTGTTAGTCTTAGTGAGGATAAACTCACCCGAAGTGTCAACCCCATGCAGACAATTTTCCCCTGGACCTAGACCTCCGGGCCTAGGACCTAGGCCTCGGGTGTCCTTGAGGTCTGGGTCTTGGTGTCCATGAGGCCTTATCCTTGGGTGTCCCCGATTCAGTACCTCGAGTGTCCCCCGAGGTCTGGGCCTCATGCGTCCCCTGAGGTGCCCCCGACGTCTAGGCCTTGGGTGCCCTCGAGGTGGGCTCGTGTCCATGCTGCCTGGTTTCGGGGTTGATTGCCTCCATTCGCACGTAAGCATTTGTTTAAGACTTAGCCGCGTTAACATGTACTTAACGGTCTCTTAGTCGATGCCTGAAAAAATGGGTATAACATTTATCCCCTAACTCATCGATGTCCTTAATATTCCATGGACTCGGGGAGTTCATCCAGTTTTTCGTGTTGATATGACACCACTGTCAGTGTCTTGGCCAATCAATAGGCCAAATGAAAGGACATGTACTTTCATGTAGGTGAGGACGTGTACTCTCATGTAGGTGAGGACTTGTACTTTTATGTAGGTGTCGTAATGGTCGCATTACCCGAGGTGATCTTGCCCTCCCACCTAGAGATCTTTTGGATGACTAGGATGAGCCTTGGATTCCTATAAATAGGAAGCTCCCTTCTCCTCATTTTCACTCTCCCCTTCCTCGTCCACTCGGTGTAAAGTACTATTCTCTATCATTTCTTCTCATTTTTCTTTTTGTGTATTTTTTGAATGACCTTTCTTTCACCCGTGAATTGTAATGGTGGGCCACCTTCTGCTTATATGCTAATGTCTTTAACGCACCTTGTTCCCAATGTTCTTCAATTAGATCGAGTTGGACCCTAGAGGCTTCTTCATTCATCTCCTCATCATATGAGCACTGCCTCTCCGTGGGCAGCCCAATTTCTACGGGAACCATCGTTTCCATCCTAAATGTAAGAGAAAAATGGGTCTCTCTCATTGACCCCAAGTAGTAGTTCTGTAGGACCATAGCACCCCAGAAAATTCTTTTGGCCATGCTTTTTTAGGTCTTGAAGCCTCACCCACAGGGTGTGCTTGATAATTTTATTGACTACCTCTACTTGTCCATTAGCTTGAGGATGGGTCAGGGAGGACTTGATGTGCTTGATGCAAAAGCTATCACAAAATTTCTTAAACCTTGAATTATCGAATTGTTTCCTGTTATCTGTCATGATAGTATGAGGAATGCCAAATCTGCACAAAATATTTTTTTAAATAAAAGCGGTCATCTTTTGTTCAGTGATTGTCGCCAATAGCATAGCCTCAACCCACTTCGTGAAATAGTCTACAACTACAATGGTGAATTTTAATTGCCCTTTGCCCGGTGGGAGGTGGGCTATAAGGTCTATCCCCCACTGTGAAAAAGGCAACAGATGAATCACGGACATGAGTTCATGTGGGAGCTGGTGAGGGTAAGGGGTGAATTTTTGGAAGTGATCACATCTTCTCGTGAATCCCTTATAATTTTTTATGGTGGACCAGTAATAACCCTGCCTAATCAGTTTGTGTGCCAAAGCTTGCCCCCTTATTGGTTTCCACACGTGCCTTCACGTACCTTTTTTATGACATAGTCAGCCTCCACCTTTTTCACATACCTTAGGTATGGTAGTGAAAAACCCTTTCGGTATAGGATTCCCTCTAGTAGCGTGTATCAGGCTAAGACATACCAAACTCGCCTTGCTTCAGTTTTGTCTTCGAGGACTTCTGCTTGACTAAAATTGAAAATGATAGGATCCATCCATTCCACTTGGGTGAGGTCCAGTTCCATTGATTACAACACCCCGATGTTTGGGAGGGCGAGGTGTTCCACTACAATAGTCTTGTCTGAGGCTAGTCTTGCTAGGGAGTCTACATTACTATTTTAGGACCTCGAGATGTGGTCTACTTGATGGTTGCCAAGTCTTAAAAGGAGGGTCTTAACCTGATAGAGGTATTATTCCATGCGTTCCTCTTTGGCATGGAAGTACCCCTTTATTTTTCCCACTATAAGTTGTGAGTCACTATATATTATAAGGTTTCTAACTCCCAAGGCCATAGCCAACCTCACGCCTGCTAACAGCGCCTCATACTATGCTTCATTATCCATGATGAAAATATGAATTTGAGGTCATATCGAACTTTATGTGATCTGGAGTGATGAGGACAGAACTCGCTCCGCTGCCAGCCTTGTACAAGATCTGTCGACATAAAGTTTCAATTGTGTTTCTTCATCCTAGACCGAGGTCGGAGCTAATTCCACTAAGAAATCAGCGACAGCCTGACCCTTGATCGTATTCCTTGGTTCGAGCTTTATCTCAAACTCTGATAACTCAATTGCCCACTTAGTTATCCTTCCAAATACTTCAGGTTTCATCAACACCTGCCTCAACATATATTCGGTCTGATGGTGATTGGGTGTGCCTGAAAATAGGGTCTTAGTCTTCGGGCGGAGGTAAAAAATGTGTAGGCTAGCTTTTCTAATTCTAGGTAACGTGACTCAGCATGAGTGAAAGCTTTGCTGATGTGGTACATGAAACATTGGATTTTCCCCCTCTTCCCTGACAATGGTTGAGCTAACTACTGCTGGGGTGGCAACCAGGTACATAAAGAGAAGCTCCCCTAGGACTGGCTTTCTCAACAAAGGTGGCCTCCCTAAATACTCCTTCAATTACTTTGAAGGCCTTGTTGCATTCATCTGTCCATTGAAAATCCTTTCCTTTTTAGTGTCTGAAAGAAGGACATGCACTTGTTTATTGCTCGAGACACGAACCGATTCAGGGTAGATACTCTTTCATTCACTTATTGCACCTCATTCACGTTTCAGGGTGGTTTCATCTCCACAATGGCTTAGATCTCATCTTGGGTTTGCTTGCATCCTCCTTTGGTTTACTATGAACCCGATGAATTAACATGCCCCCACTCTGAAAACACACTTGGCTGGGTTGAGTTTTGTACTTCCTTAGAGTTGAAAAAGTTTCAGCTAGGTTAGTAAAAAAGAAGGTAACAGTGGTGCTCTTAACAAACATGTCATCAACATATATTTCCATATTCCTCCATATCTACCTTGCAAACATCTTGTTGACAAGGCACTAATATATGGTCTCAGTGTTCTCTAACCAAAGGGCATGGCTCTATAACAATACAAGCATCTATCGATGGTGAATGTAGTTTTTTCTTCATTTAGGAGATACATTATAATCTGATTGTAACTAGAGTATGCATCCATAAAACATACAACTTCATACCCTGATGTGGCATCCACCAGCTAATCTATTCTTGGAAGTGGGAAGCTATCCTTGGGGCAGGCCTTATTGAGGTCGATGAAGTCAACACACATCCTCAACTTCCCATTAGATTTCTTCACCATCACTACATTTGCTAGTCACTGGGGGTAATGGACCTCTCTCATGAGTGGGGACTCTAAGAGCTTGTCCACTTCTTTGTTCATGGCCTCGATCTTTTCCTTGTCAAACTGTCATCTCTTCTACCTTACTAGCTTAACCTTAGGGCTCATTCTTAGCCTGTGTATTATGACCTTGGGATATATCCCCAACATGCCATCATGCGTCCAGGTGAAGATATTCATGTTAGACTGGAGGAATGTAATTAGCTCAACTTCTAATTGCTTGGTGAGGTTACTCCCGATCTTAGTCATATTCATTAGGTTTCCTGTAGCTAGCACAACTTCCTTAACTTCTTTTGTTGCTTCTGCGCAGGATCTGTCTTATTCATGATCATTTAGTGTTGCTTGCGATAGGGTGTCTTGTAGGATGACATCCTCTTTGTTGATGGCCTGAGGACCTTGGAGCATTCAAATAGGTGCTTCTCTCTGTCGCAGTGATGTGGAGCAACATTCTCTAGAGGACCTTTGTTAGAGCAGTAAGATATGTGCTTCTCTCTAGCGCAGTGATGTGGTGTAACCTTCTCTGAAGGGCCTCTGCCCCCCTCTGACAGCTCCCACACCATATGGAGTGGGGAACTTCTTGACTTGGTGGTAGGATGAAGGGAGTTCCCTAGCCATATGTATAAAAGGTCGCCCCATGATCCCGTTGTAAGCCTGGGTGTCGTGGACCAATAGGAATTTAGTCATTAGTGTAACTTGCCGTGGGTATTCTCTTATGGTGACGAGGAGTTTTATACTCTCGTGGGGGAATATGATTTCTCTTCTAAAGCCTACCAGGCTAGTGGCCTCGGGAATGCAGTCATTCTGATCAAGCCCCATTTGAAACAGGGCTTTCATCCCTAGTATGTCAGTAGAATTACCTCCATCAATAAGTAGATAGTGGAATCGAACATTCTCAATGGCAAGGGTGACTACCAGGGCAACATTATGGGGGTGGTGGACAGCTACTAGGTCTCACTCGGTAGAGACCATATGTACTTTGTCAGGTATGAAGTTGCAAGTGTTGGTGGCTTGCAGCTCTCCATGGAAATAGTGAGAGGTTATAGGGGCTGCATTATAATAGGCGTCAGGTTCCCTCGTTGCTTGTCAGGCTAGGTTCCTCCAGCTTCGGTTCGAGTTACCCTCTTACAGTCCTCCCCATTTGGTTCTTACTTCATGGTGATGGTGGTCTATGCTCTCGTCCTCTAGCGACAACATACTCCTTGAGATACCCTCTTGGACTAGGCTATCAAGTTCCTGTTTGAGGTCATGGCATTCAGCTGTGTGATGCTCACAGTCTTTGTGAAACAAGAAATATATATTCTTATTTTGGTGCTCTGGATTTCTTTTCAATTTCTCTGGCCACCTCAACAATCCTTTATCTCTGATTTACATGAGTATCTTCTCTCGGGAGGCAGTTTGTGGAGTTAGGTTAACAAATCAGTCGATGCGTAGTGACTTCGGCTTGCATGGCTCAAGTGACCTTGCCTGCACTCAAGGTCTATTCTTCCCTCCACGCTGATCGGGTTCTTTATTCTCTTCCCTTGGCTTGTCCTTGGTTCTGTCCTCATCTTGAGAGCTCAGTCTTATTCATATACTTTTGGGCACGGGTAAAGAGCTGGCTGAAACTCGTGGGTGTCTTCTTTGCCAAAGACCATAATAATCTCTCGTCACCTAACCCGGCCATCATTGTCGTAAGGGCTATGTTGTCGCTATACGATTCCACTTTCAGGGCCTCCACATTCAACCTGATGACATAATCTCATAGGTTCTCGACCCTGTGTTTCCTAACGATGAGGAGATAAGTGGCAGGCTTCCTTTGGTCTCTTCCTCCTCGAAATTGGTGGATAAGCATCTTGCTAAGCTCACTGAATGATGAAATAGAGCCTGGTTTTAGCTGTCGATACCAAGAGGGGGCTAAGGATGTTAGTGTAAGTGGGAACGCTTTACACATGATAGCCTCTTGGGTACCCTGAAGCTCCATCCAAGTCCTGAAAGTCTCCAAGTGTTCAGTAGGGTCCTCAGTGTCGTCGTAGGGTGTAATGGATGGCATTTTAAACCGTGGGGTAATTTTAGCACTCATGATCTCTTTTTTGAATGAAGGTTCTGCATGCTGAAGTAGAGCCTCAGTCGAGTAAGGGACCTCCATAGCTCGGACACGCCTCATATCGCCTATATGCCCTCAGAGTTGTTTGATCTTCGCGCCTAGCCCCAGATCGTTGTCCGTCATATCATTGACCTTAGTTTTCGCCCTCCATTTTTCATTGAGGACCATGCGTAGATCCTCGGGGTTGTTAGAATGCTCAGCCTGCGATAGTCTAATACTTGCCTCAGCAGTCTGGGCTCATTGCTCCTCCTTCTCTTCTATGTCCTCCTTTAGATCATGGTTCCACCATGAGGGCCCCGACACTGACGGTTAAGGGCTAGAGTTAGGGCTTGGACTTGCCTTTACAATTTAATAATTTCCTCTTATTGGGTTTGATGGTTTCTTCAAACATTGACCTTTCGAGTTGGTTGGGGGTGGCACTCTCTCAAGAACCGAGGCCAACCTCGAATGCACAGAAGGGGCAAGCCCTCGGGTAGATCACATTGTCCTATTAGATTTCCTACTCAATTTCTTAACTTTTTGTGGAAACTACAAGGCCAGGTATGTTTACCCTTTCATCCTCATAGAGGCACCAATTGTTGACGGTTAAATGTCGAAGGTTGGAGGTCTGCAATGTGTCTGCTCCACTTTTCTCTCCACACCTGTAATGGGGGAAGATAAAGTAGGAGACCAAGATGAGAGAGGGGTGTCTCCTTTATACCCTTCTGAAGCTTAAGTCAGTAAAGGGATAAAGAGGAATAAAGAGAGAAGTAGTTGAAAGTTGTTGCGTACCTCTTAAAGTGCATTTACTAGGGCTTTTATAGTAGGAGGTTGGCCTTAAAGCTGGGATGGTCTCTGTACAGTAGCAGGCCTCTCCTCCAATTGGGGGCCTCCTCGGACCAACCCACAGCTTCAAGTTCCTTTGATTGGCTTGATGAGGTATGAGGTAACAGGTGATGACCTCGGGTGTCAGGACAGTCTGTCCTCGTATCCCACAATGTACTTTCTCGGCCTCTATTTGACCAGCCATATTAAATAGTTATGATGACACACTGCTAGGGGCAGGTTAACTGATTTCTTGGGTAGTGGGCTTCATGCATTTTCTCATTCCCCCTCCTCTGATTGGCCTAAGTACATTAAATGAATACTATGACATCCTACAAACTTCTACCTCAACCTAGGTTCCCCATTCGAACTGAGGCTGGAGATTTCCCTCTGTTAGGCCTTCCTCTAAATGAGAACTTCTCTCTATTGGTACTTAGTCAAAACACAAGTTGATTTATTCGAACTCCTTCTACGGCCTCTAATGATTCTTAGACACTTAGTCTCAATGAGGATAAACTCACCCGAAGTGTCACCCCCTTGAGGTCTGAGTCTCGGGTGTCCCTGAGTCTTTGGCCTCGGGTGTCCCCGAGTCGGCACCTGGGGTGTCGCCCAAGGTCTGACCCTCAAGTGTCCCTGAGTTTTCCCCGAGGCGCTCCCGAGGACTAAGCCTTGGGTGCCCTCGAGGTGTGGCTCACGTCCCTGCTGCCTAGTTTCAGGTTTGATTGCCTCAATTGACACATAAGCACTTGTTTAGGACTTAGCCGCGTTAACATGTCTTTAACAATCTTTTAGTCGATGCCTGAAAAAAATGGGTATAACAACTTCAATCTTTTGGTGGTGAATATGTGAGCTTCATCAGCAATGCTTGCTTAAGGCACTGACGGGCAAATTAAGACGCTTTGTTAAAGAAATTGATAGATGAAGAAGAAGGTGATCTATATATTACGGGCACTTAGTGAAATTATGTTGTCATTGTGTGATGAGGTGCTGCATGAAATATCCAATGAGACATCTTATGATGTTTTGTGGGTCAACCTAGAAAGTTGTATCCAAAAAAAATTCTTACCAACCAGCTTTATTTTAAAGCCTTTAATTATAGGAGTTGAATATTAATTTTAAAACTTTAGTATAACTTTTAAATTTCAAAATCAAAGTACTTAAATTTATTATGTTTAGCGATAGTATAATTTCTTTTAATTCGTAATTTAGAAGCGTACTTAATGACCATTTAAACTTTAAATTTCAATTAGAAATAACTAGATTGAAACTTCTTTTTTTAATTATTTACTTTGATGTAATTTCTAATTAACAAAACTAGCTCAACAAATTGAAAAGAGTGATCAGATTTGGCGCTCCACTTATTCACTTCTTAAATCAGATCAAGGATGCGCAAAAATGTTCATATTTCAAATGTACTATTAAAAACCTACCCTCCTCAAATTTTAAGAATTATGCAATCAACTCAACACTACTCCGCTCAACAAGACTATTAGTTGAAACTATGTGTGTGAGTTCAATTTATAGGAGACAGATCAGTAAATAATAAAAATCCATTTTAGTTTATAACACGAATTTGTAATATCACAACTTCTATAATATTTAGTTAATAACTATTTTTAAAGCAACATTCTGCTTTAGAAAAAAAAGGTTTAGTACACGTACAACTATGGTATTAAGTTTTCAGTATTTATGTTTATAATTTATTGTCACACATTTATTGATGTGTACTTTTTCATTCATATTTTGAGTATAGAAAAGATAATGGTGAATTTAAAGCATGTGATACATCTCAAAAAATCACACAAGTCTTTTGAGATGGGGTGCATGCTAATCTTATATTACATTGTTCTCCCCCCTACTACATGTTGTGTCGTGGACAAAAAAAATGAATAGGCTCTTCAAGTCAATAACTTATACATGTGATATTTAAGGGTAAATTCGAGAGCGTTTTGTCTAAAAGTAGTTTAACATATTAAAAATGCTACTTCAAATCTCATATACTTAATAAATGTTGTAGTATTTCTTAAAATATGTTTACATGCACATAGATATGTTTTGACATGTATGCAAATATTTTTTAGAAAAATATATATAACTTAATTAAAATTAATTATTGTTATATCAATATATAAAAGCACTCAACACTAACAAACACATCATAAATCTTAAATTTTTTACCTTAAATGATTGAAACATTTGAAGTATTGATTCAAATTCAATATCCAAAAAAAATCTAAATAATCAAAAAATATAATTTAACCCAACTTATAATGCATACATCACACAATTAGATCAGTACATATTCATAAATTAAAAAATATAATCAATATATTTTTAACACCTAAATTTATTATGCATCATAAATTTGATCAAATAACCTTACTAAAATAATCAGGATTGAAGAAAAAAAAACAATGTATTTGATAATGATTTCGTTTGTTGATTTTCTAACCAATTGTACATATCAAACATGTCTATCCCATATTTTGAACGAGACAACGTGAATATATAATCAGGAACCCTTCTCAGTATTATACTGACATATCGTTTTTGTGTCAACTTTGTGTCGTGTTATCATCTATTGTTCTGGTTAGAAAATAAATATACCAACTTTTTATCGTCACATATTTTGTTTGTATCGTTCAAGTACAAATTTCTTGATAGAAAAGGCCGGGAGGCCACCGGAGAACGATCCCATCAATTGGACAATTTATAATCTGAAATGAAACGGTAGTGGTCGCTGACAGTACTGTAGTGCTGCAAAAAGATATGAATGGGCATGATGATAATGACAGTTCATGGAAGTCAACAAATCAGGTCGTTGAGATATGGAAATTTCACGTCCCTCCGGACTCCGGCACGAGAAATTATTGTGGAACTCAACTTTTTTTCAATTTTCCCCCAAATATTTTCTCAGCTTCCCTTTCTAACGTTTTACTCACATTCAAACGCGAAATTATATTTAATGAATTTTATATTAATTAATACTTAATGAATTTTATTTTAATTAATACTTAATGAATTTTATTAGACATTTAAAATGATTTACAACGTACAACATTTTGTTGAAATATACTATTTTCACACCTTTTAATTTTATGAATTCAACGTAAAATGGTGGTCATATTATATAATTTATCGAGGTAATAAATATTTTTAATTGAGTTATCCATGTTTAAATTTATATCTGTAAAGAAATTTTTTTCCATACAAATAGAGTATTATCAATGATCTACGAGAAATGGCGAAGAGGTTAGAGAGTGGGTGAGACAGAGAGAGTAGTCAATGCACTGAGTAGTTTTTCGAGTTATATTGAATTGAATTGATCTTCTTATTTAATACTTAAGCCCTTATATAGGCTACATCAGAATAACAATTTTTACAATAAAATACTGGAAATGAGGAGAATGATCACCCTCTCCTCTATAAGAGGGGAATGATCACCATCTCCCCTATATTTTCGAAGATTTTATTACACTTATAGGATCTCAACCATACTCGTGGGATCTCTTGTTTGGTGTGCGTCCCTTTACTCCATCCACTCATTTCAACTGTCTCATCCCCTAGTCTTTTAACTGCCAAATTAGTCGCAACCATGTGATCTTCTATCATGGCTCAAATCTCCTTCTTCCTAATCTCGCGCGAGGAGATCCCGTCACTGCTTTTCAGTTCATCCTTTCCGTCCACATGGTGTAGTGTAGATTTTCTTCCTGTTCATTTGCCTCTCATTACATTCAACAAATTTTAATTCGTTGAAGTATAATAAGTGCACATTACGCGTGTCCCGATAGGGGATTGGTAGCAATGTCATTTTTCATATATTTTACTCTTGCAAACATTAATAACGTGCAGAAAAAAGTACATTAAATTATAAAAGCATATACCCTCATTGCCTTTTTTATGCATTTTTCGGGAGTGTCATTTTGTCATTAAATTATAAAAGCATATACCCTCGGTGCAAATCGTAATAACACGTTGTTAGTTATTATGTGTGTCGCTTCACCTTCCCGTTCTCGGTTGGTGTGAGTTTTCAAGACACGCCTCATTCTCTTTCCAGTTGTCATTTCATTATTTTCCCGTTGCGGATGATGGCTAACATTGTCATTTCAAATGTCTCATCCCAATGCGCCTGCTGCACTCCAGCCTTTTTTCAGAATTGATTATGTTTTGCTTTTCTTTCAATTTTGTAAATTGAATTTCATCCCTTTTTCACATCCGTAGAGCCTTTTTAAAGTCTTTGTCTTCCTCCTTTCACTTATGTCCATACTCTATCTCTAGTAATTCCCATCTACTTTCCTCCATTTTTGCTCCTTTTATGTTCCTTTCTTCTTCTTGGGGGTTTCTTCATCAAATTATGGGAGAGAGAGAGTTTAAGGTCATTGTTCCACTAGTTAGGAAGTGGGACAAGTTCAACCACTTCATGGACCGTCATAAAGATGCCTTCCCCTCGGATGTCGCTTGCGGTTTTGGGGACTTGGATACCCAAGTCTTTCCCCTGAAATCCTCCGTATCAAATCACCCTGGCCCCCATGTATATAGTTTTAGGATTCAAACTCCCATTCTTCCCCCTTATTTCAAGAATTTTTTGGCACTTTCTGCCTCGCCCCTTCCCAATACACCTCTAACACATACAAAATTATTTTAGGGATAGAAGTCTTAAACAAGAGGCATAACCTAACCATAGGTGTAGAGGAAATTTGTGTCGTGTGCATTATTAAGAAGCGCGACATGTCTTACTACTTGGCTCCTCGTGCTAGCAAGAAACGAGGAGGTTTAGTCACTAATCTCTCGAGGGGAGATAGAAACTGGGAAGATGGGTCCCTCTTGATTGGCGAGAACTAGGGCGGTGATGGTCGTTATATCATTTTTAGGATCTAGGGATCTTTTAGTAAGTAGCCGGAGCTCCGGTCTCTCTTTTCCCATTCTATTTTCTCTTTTTTCTTAAATAATACTGACCCTTTCCACATTTTTTGCATATAAGAATTTAAACAAAAGGTTTTTCATCCCCCAAAGACGTAGCCACATGACTCTCCGCTACCTATAACTACCTAGAACGGGACTGGAAAAATTTCATCGATCCAAGGTGACAGATCGACATTGCCTACACTCATGTTCCTGTAGTAGAAACCGCTGCTCCTTCTTCCGCTTTAGAGATTCGCCAAGCCATGCATGTTCCTACTTTTATCGTGTCATGGTGTCCATTTCTTTTGGGTGCTTCAAGTCTGAGCAGAAGGAAGAGGAAGAAGACGAAGAGGACAGAGAACGGGAATCCGAGCAGAAAGAAGTTGAAGATCAATAAGCGTTATTCCATTTTGCTCACGAGCATTTGGAGATATCGAAGCACCCCCAGAGTAACTTACAGGGAACTGCTGGTGAGGAGAGGAACATCCGCCCAAGAACAGAAGCCGCTAACACCTCCGGTAACATCCCTGATGCTACTGCACTACCAACTTCCGCTTGTTCCTACTGTTGTTCCACCCCCTGCTTCAACTAATCCTCCTGCCCCCGCAGCCGATTACACTTCAGCGCGAGGAGAAGTTTCTCTTCCTACTCCCCCGTCTGCTTAGAGGCCAGCTCATTCATCTGTCGGTTCTCAGGGGATGCGTGAGGAGACTAACGTCTAAAGATGGTGTCTGTATACAGTGGCTCTGGTCGTTCCTACTTCCGTGAGCTTCTTGAAGGATCCCCATTCTTCGCACACTGTCAGGAAGGATATCAAGTATGATGTAGGCACGGCAACCCATCGCCAAATGTCCATTAACGATAAGATCATCGACCTTAGTCACAGTCTGATGCATGCAACTTTTTACTTTCTTTGATTTCATCTCTTTGCTCTTTCCTTTATTATTTTCTGTTTACTAACAATTGGAGGGTTTTGCAGGCTGTGACTTATCACAACGGGCTCCAGGAGGACATCCATCTTATGGACCTCGAGATGGAGGGCTTCAGGAAGAAGATATAGTAGATCAACAAGTCTCACGGTGCCATTATTTTTGAACGGGATCATCTGAGGAAGGTTGAGGCTGAGCTCCAAGGGGTTGTCACCTGTCTCACTAAAGAGTTGGACATCGTTGCGGTTGAACGGGCGAGTTTGGAGGAGTCTCTACGAGAGTCAGAGAGGATTGCTGATATCAACAGGGAGAACTTATTTGTTGTCGAAGAGAAGCTGGTTAAGGCATAAGAGAAGTTATCATCTGCCGAGGCAGCTTTGGCTACGGCTGGTGAGCGGGAAACCGAACTTGAGGCTGAGTACCCCACCAGTGTTGATCAGGTTGAGGGTATGGCTTATAGTGTGGGTTACCGTGACGCCAAATTTGACATGGCTCCCCGCATTCCTCTTGTTGACCTTCCCGATGACCCTGTCTAACCTAAACTGAACACTCATGTCCCGCTTCTGAGCCTCCCGCGGAGGCCACTTCTGAAGAGGAGTCTTAGTTTAATTTCCTTGCATTTTACTTTTCCATGTTCTTTTCTCTTTCCAGTACTTTTACTTTTTGGCAAATTTTCTCATATTTTATGAAGTTAATGAGAAGATATTTTATGTTTCACTTTTTCTTCTATCAGCTTTGCTTTTTTCATTACTCAAACGATTTTCTGCTTCTGATTTCTTTTGTCCTTTTCTCAAAAATTTAGAGAAATATTTTGGCAAGGAGTTCCTTTTCTCAAACACTTAATAGAATTTTTCTTATTTCTATAGTTACATGTTTTACACGTACTCATTTCATTTTTTTCCTTTTTAAGTCTGCTTGAATAGTAGAGTTTGCTTTAGTTGATTCATGGCGCAATAAAGTGGGTCCGTTCCCATTCGATCGAGCCACCCATTTTCAGAACTTTTTGATTTTGTCTAGTTCATTTGTCGTTCTATTTGTTCGTCTTTTTTTGCCTGTCTTTAGAAGATGTTTTTCTTTTTGAGAGCAGGACTTATGGAATACCCTCCCAAGGATCATATGTCCTTAGTTCCTTTTGATAGTATGAGTTACGGGTTACCCCTCCCAAGAACCTTGATGCCCTTATTTATTTCTGAGAGTGAGACTTATGAACTACCCCTCCCAAGGATTTTATATGCTTATTTCCTTCTAAGACTATGACTTATGAATTACCCCTTGTAAGAATTTTATGCCCTTATTTCCTTTTAAGAGTATGACTTAGGAATTGCTCCTTCTAAAAACTTTATGCTATTATTTTCTTCTGAGAGTATGACTTATGAACTGCTCATCCCAAGGACTTTATGCCCTTATTTCCATTGTAATTTTTAGCGTAAAGGAGAGAGTTGTCACCGAGAATTTTTACATGGGAAAATCTTATGGGAAAAATCACGGGAAAAGTGTTCAGTATAATGAATGTTACAATTTTTAAACAAAGTATTTTCTTAGGTGAGCATTCCAGGGTTTCAGTAGATCCATTCCTTCTTCTATTTTCAAAAGGTAGTAGGGTTCCCCCTATTCCATTGTTGATATACAACCCTTCTCATGTTGGCCCAAGCTTTTCTTCTGTCATGAAGATCTTTTTCAGGGCAAGGTCTCTCTTCTAGAATTCCCGTTTTCATACTTTTTTTTTCTGAAAGTAAGATCTCCTCTTCTAGTTATAATGGGTCATCAGATCAGGGTTATTTCTGAGGAGTTCTTCATTTTGTTGTGGGTCTAGTCTAGATCTCATACTGGGGCTCCTGATTTCAACAGGAATCACTACTTCTGCTCCATATGCTTGAGCAAATGGTGTTTCGCTCGTTATTTCTCTAAGAGTTATTCTATATGCCTATAGTATTGCTGGAAATTCTTCCACCCGCTTTCCCTTGGCTTACTCTAGTCGTTTCTTCAAATTTTCAAGTATAATTCAGTTTTACCCCTTAGCTTATCTGTTTCCTTATGGATAGTAGGAGGTAGAGAATTGGTTGATGATTTTCAAGTCTTTGCAAAAGGTTTTCACCATATTCCCAGTGAACTGGAGTCCATTGTCAGATACGAGGACCCGTGAAATTCTGTATCGGCATACCATGTTCTTCCACACGAACCCTTTCATTTCGTCTTCACGAATTCTGGCAAAGGATTCAGCCTCAATCCATTTGGTGAAGTAATTAGTTGTGACCAATAAGAAGCATTTCTGAGTGGGTTCCATAGGGAGTGGTCCAATAATGTATAGGCCCACTGCATGAACGGCCAAGGACTTGTTAAGATTTTGAACTCTCCGGGGCGCATTTTGACTACAGGTGCAAAGTGATGACACTTATCACATTTTTTAGCATACATCTTAGCATCTTGGTACATCTTGGGCAAGCAGTACCCTTCATTCAGCACTTTATGTGCTAAAGATCTACCCTAATTATGATTTCCACATACTCTTTCATGAATTTCTGCTAACACATATTGGACTTCTTTCTCCCGTAGACACTTCATGTACAGGCCTGCAAAGGATTACTTATACAATAGTCCATTTATCGATGTATACCTGGTGCTCTGCTGCTACACCTTCCTGGCGAGGAGCTTATCTTCTGGGAGTATTCCTTCCTTAAGATAGTGGATTATGTCGTCCTGGCAACTAGGTTCTCCTACGTCGATATCAGTTACGTCATTCCAAGGGGTGAGGCATTTGGTCTTTCCATAAATTCCATGCGAACGTTCCTATTGTATGGGAATTAAAATGATGATCCTAGGTTCGCCAGTGCGTCAGTCTGCTTATTCTCAGTTCTCAGGATCTGTTGGATCAAGTAGCTTTTCCACGTGCTTAGGAGGTCATTCTCTTGTTGTAGGTAGCTTATCATCATTTCATCTTTCACTATGTATTCCCCCGTGACCTATTTCAATATCAGCACGGAATCACAAAATATCTTTATATTTGTTACTTCCTATTCCCATAGCAGGGACACTCCCACCATTAGCGCTTCATACTCTGCTTCATTATTTCATGCGTTGAATTCAAAGGAAATGTAATGCTCCAATGTTTCTCCAAAGGGTTCTGTATCACCACCCCTGCTCCTGCTCCTTTATTGTTTGAAGCATCATCATGCATAATTTTCTAGGCAAGTTCTCAATTTCTTCACGAGGTCCCCTTTCGACTTCTCCTTCAACGAAGCCTGCTAGTGCTTGCCCTTCGATTGAGGTTTTGGGCCCGTAATGAATGTCATGCTAGCTTAGCTCAATCTACTATTCACCATTCTCTATCTTACCTCTTGAGACTATAGGAAACTCTTGACAAATGAATCTGTCAACACCCTGATGCTATATGCCTGAAAGTAGGGTCTCAGTTTTTGTGCGGAAGTCACAATGGCCAAATACAACTTCTCCATATGTTTATACCTCACATCGACCGCTACAAGGGTTTTACTGATGAAGTACATGGGCTTCTACTTTCTTTCTTCCTCCCTGATGAGTACAACGCTGATGGTGACTGTTGAATCGGCAACATACTGCAAGATTTGTTCACCTAGTATTGACTTAGAGAGTAGAGGTGGAGTTGTCAGATATTCCTTAATTTCTTGCTGAGAGTTTTTTCACATTCCTCGCTCCACCCGTCTGCAGAATTCTTTCTCAACCTTTCAAAAAATAGTTTACATTTATCCGTAGACTTTGAGATGAATTTGTTCAAGGCGGCCAACCTTCCTGTTAACCCATGTATCTCTTTTCAGTTTCGTGGAGATTTCATCTCCATAATTCCATTCACTTGGTCCGGGTTTACTTTGATTTCCTGTTGCGTCACCAAGTGCTCGAGGAATTTTCTCGCAACCACCCCAAAAGTAGACTTTTCTAGATTTAGCTTCATGGAGTTTTCTCTTAAAACTACAAAGGCTTTTTCGAGATCTCGAATATGGTCCTCCTATTTCTAGCTTTGACCAGCATGTCGTCTACATAGATTTTTATGCTTTTCCCGATCTTTTCACGGAATACTTTGTTCACCAGTCTTTGATAGATAGCACATGCATTTTTCAGTCCCAACGGCGTAACTTTATAACATAGATACTATATTCAATAATAAAGGAAGTTTTTTCTTGATCGGGTTGGAATATTTTCACCAAATTGTATCCAAAGTACGCATCCATGAAGCTGAGTAGCTCGTGTCGCCAAGTGGCATCAACCATCTGATCTATTATTGGCAGTGGGTATTCATCTTTGGAGCAGACATTAGTCAAATCAGTGAAGTCTACACATATTCTCCACTTTCCACTTTTCTTCTGCACCATTATCACGTTGACTAACAACTCTGAGTAGTCCACTTCCTGAACAAAACTTACTGTCAAGAGCTTTTCGACTTCTTCCTTGATTTCCTGATTTCATTCCAAGGCAAAGCTCTTCTTCCTCCACTTTACTGACTTCATAGTGGGATCCATATTCAACTTATGAAAGATGATTTCTTCTGGAATGTCTGGCATCTCCTGTGTTGTAATTACAAACACATCCTTATTTTCCGTCAGAAAATTCACTCACTTTTCTTTTTTACTTCTTTCAAGACAGGTACTAGCATCTGTCATCTTCTGGGTTCCTTCCTCCAAGTATACAAGTTCCATTTCTTCCCCTCACCTCATACCTCAGGCCGTATTTCTCATCTTTCTATGATTGCTATAAATCTGAGGGTCGCTTGCCTTCTGCCTTCTCCGTTTACCTTCTTGAAAGATTTTAGAGCAGTCATGGTGCAGATGCGGGCAACGGCTTGATCTCCCCTTATCATTTTAACTCTTTATGGTGACAGATATTTCAATATTTGGTAGAAAGTTGATGGGATGACTTTCATTTTGTGGAGTCAGGTTCTTCCCAAGATAGCATTGTACGGGGACTATGTGCTCAATATCATGAACTCAGTCATATAGTTAGAGGGTCTGCATTCACCGGAAGAACAAAGGTACCCTCTGAGTAGCTTATGGCCCCATTGAATCCTGCCAACGGCTGTGAAGTTCCTTGCAGCTTCTGTTCTCCCATTGACATTTTCTCCAAGGTTGTCCGGTATAAAATGTTCACTACACCAGGTATCTCCTTGGCAAGCAATTGCTGACTTGTTTCGAAATGACAAGAGCATCATTTTTATGCCCGTCATGCTCTAAGTCCAAATCATCGAATACTAGTGGCGGATTCCTACTGACACTTGGGGATTCTTTTAGGCACTTTTCCAGCGTCGATTGTTTTACAGTAGATCTTCCTTTCCTTCCTTGTTATCCTTCATTCTCTGTGAGTGCAATAACCGTGTCGACGAGGAGGAGGGGTCATTTTCCTGTTGTCCTTCTTGTCTTCCCTGTGATTTTCCTTTTTTGTTTCCCATTTCTACTCTTCTTTTTTACGAACTGACGGAGGTTCCCATCTTTGAATCAGCTGTTTAATGCAGTCTTTAAGCTGGAAACAATCCCTTGTGTAATGTTTGTTACTCCTATAAAAAGAACAATACTTGTCTTTATCCTTGTAGCTTAGTTCTTTTATAAGCGGTGTCGGTCTCTTGAGCCAAGGCTTGTCCTTAATCGTACTAAGGATCTGGTTCACTGGTATGGACAGCACTATGTAGACCTTATCTCTCAGTGTACGCTTTTCTATATCCCGTTCTCTCTTGTTCGCCGCTTCTCCCGTCTTCTCTTTCAATTCCATCAGACTTTTTCCTTTCGGATTTCAAACTTCTTTCTCGTTTTCTTGACTCCTTAGTCTTTCGTTCGGTGGCCTACAACGAGCTTCTTTTCTCTTCATGCAGAGTAATCTAGGCATGCACTCACTGGAAGGTTTCTGCCATAGACAGCAGTTTCATTTTAGAAAGATCTTCGAACAAGAGTGAGTTTGGATCTAACCCTCATCTGAAGGCCAGTCTGGCAACTCGATCCTCACAACTCTTGACGTTTTCCATTTCATCCTTAAATTTATGGGTGTATATCCGTAGAGATTTCCCTCACTTGGCAGAAATTGTCAAGAGGTACTCTGTGTTCTCCATGATTGTCCAATAGGTAGAGTACTGTTCTAGGAAAATAGAGGACACAACAGTAAAATTAGTGATCGAATGCACATGGAGGGAATGATACCATTTTAGAGATGCCCCGTTCAGGCTGGTGGAGAACATCCTGCACATCAGTTTATCCTTATGTTGATACAGCGCCATTACTTATCTGAATCATCGGAGGTAGTCTACAAAGTCTGTTTTCCCTTCATAACATTTAAATTTGGGGGCCATGAACTTTCTAGGTAATGGTGCCATCAATATTTCAGGAGTACGAGTGAGGGATTCGAGGTCGATCTTTCCCATACTTCCAAGGTTCCTCATCTCCATCATTTTCCAGTCAAATAATTCCTCCACCGCCTCTTTCATTATGACCCAGGGTTTGCGAGCTTCTCATGTAGCCTCCTTCACGTGATTTTGGGATTGGACTTCTACTTCCTCCTATTGTACGTTTCTGTTGTCTTCGTGGTTCTCCTATCTTACATCTTGCATGTTGCCCCCC
>QANY01001153.1:0-75789 GCA_003255025.1 Datisca glomerata | reverse complement strand
CCCCGAGTGGATTTCTCGTTCCTTGTTATGCGCCCTTTGACTGACTTCAGCGCGTATCCTTGCCAACTCTTGCTGAACCGTGTTGATATGATCCTGCACAGTCTGTCATGCATTGTAGAGTGCCTCTGTGTTCCTCCTTTCCATTTTCTGCATTCCCTTTAGGATTGTCTTTAGCATTTCTATCGGTGGAGTTGGTTGATTTCACATGATCATCTTCGTTTCTAATCCCTTTATCTTTATTCAGTGCTGCCTTTGATCTGGTTCTAGGCATATGTTGTGTTTCTGGGGTGGGTTTCTTGAGTTTTTCTTTCATCTCTCAATGAAAGCATTAAAATGTAAATGAATTTTTTCTTCACACCAATAGAGTCTTATTAATGATCAGCGAGAAATGACGAAGAGATTAGAGAGTGAGTGGGTGAGTGACTGAGAGAGAGAGAGTAGTCACCGCACAGTTGTATTAAATTGGATTGATCTTCTCATTTATTACCCAAGCTCTTATATATGCCCCAACGTGTAAATAGAATAACAATTTTGACAAAAAAATGTGAAAATGATAGGAATGATGGGAATGATCACCCTCTCTCTATAGGAGGGGAATTATCACCATCTTCGGTGTTTTATTACACCTATAGGATCTCACCAGTACTTGTGGGATCTCTTGTCAGGTGTGGGCCCCTACACTTCATCTATTCCTTTCAATTGTCTCATCCCCCAGTCTTTCAACCGTCAATCTTGTCACAGCCACGTGATCTTTTCTCGTGGCTCAAATCTCATTCTTCTCGTTCTCGCGTGAGGAGATCTCATCACTGCTTCTCAGTTGATCATTTCCGTCCATGTGACATAGTGCAGATTTTATGCCTATTCAATATCAATTAGCATTTTTATGAGTATTGATTGTCACATACTCTAATTGATTTCAGGATCCCAATAGATATGAGATTGGAAATAAATTCATTAAATACTAATTATTTTTTATTGAATTTATAAAGTTAAAAGGTGCGGGCATAACCTATTTCAACAAAATTTTGTAAGTTGTAAATCATTTTAAACATGTTCTAATAAAATTCATTAAGTACTAATTAAAATAAAATTCATTAAGCAATAATTAAATAACGTCTATTTAAATAAAATTATAACTATTTATTTTAAGTTAATTAAGTGCTAATTAAAATAAAATTAATATAATTGAAGAAAAAAGAGAACCAAAATTATTAATAATAAAATCACTAATTAATTATAATTTCATTTTGACATGCGGGCAAAATGTAAGAGAAGGAAGCGGAAAAGTTTGGGTGAAAATTGAAAAAAGTTTATTAACGGAGAAAAAAATTGAGGAAAAACTTGCACGTGGGACTCAGGTCAAAAAGAATATATTTTTATGTATTTTAATCATTTATATGAGACCAGCTAATATATTAATATTTGTGGTCACGATGAATCGGTTGCATATTTGTCTTTGAGGTGTAAGAAAAGGAAAAGAATTGCTGTTCGTTAGTGTTTGTTTAATTTTATTGATTATTTCTGGCTGTTTGTTTGGCAATGAATCGGAGATTTTAATAATAGAGAAAAGTAGTTGGACATCTTCCAACAGTTGTTCAAAAGTTGCATGGAGGGATTAAGTTTTAATTTGTAATTTTTTCAATCATTTTTGCTGCATAACCTTCTACAAAAACAATCATCGACCTAGATTGTAATAATTTAAAGGATCAAATGAATTCTTGGTCCTCCTAATGATTTCTAATGTTGTAATAAAAATTTCTTCATTAAATCTCGATCCTAAAAATATTTTGTTGTAAACTAAATATACCTTACGTGCATTGCAGATATATATTTTTATACAAGCATTTTTTTAATATGGGCAAAGAGAGAGATTTATAATTTACATAATATGAATTGATACAAAAACATATAAATTAACTTTTTTTTCTTTCCTCATGTATTGATGAAACATAAATTCATGAAATGATTATATCAATGGACAACAAAAGAATACTATATAAATATATTATGTAATATCTAACAGTGCAATTTTATATTTATAGTGGAGTAATAATGAAATTAATAAATAATATTATCTAATTAAAAAAATTATTTAATAATCTGATTTATTGGAGTTTAGGATTATGAGTTCATGATCCCCAAGTCACCTCTGTACTACACAATTTATAGTGTGAATATTTCCGGACATGAGAAAATGACTGACTTGCAAAAAATATTATATTTCTGGGGCAAGTATATAATTATGAGATAATTATGTATGATTAATTAATTAAATTATTTAGTGTAATTTTCAGAAATTATCATTAAATAATAATATCGATTAATTTTATGTTAATCAATAAGTGAGACAAAATATCTTATTTATGAAATTAGATAATGTTTACTTATTATGTGATAATAATTTAAATTTTGAATTTACTAAATCTGTTGTTTGAACTAACAGATAAGTTAGTTGATAGGGATGATCATATAAATTAATTTTTAAATGAACTAATATCTAGATATTTAACTGATTAAAATAAATAATAAATTTACAGAAATTGACATGTGACATGTTGGACTTCCACGTGTCAATCACCGATTTTGAATCAGAAATTGACATGGACTATTGTAAGGCCACGTGACACTATTGTAAAACGTGGCACACTGTAGTGTCTCACGGCACAACAGTGGTGTCGTGAGGCACTGTGACTCCTCACGGCACACTGCAATGTCGTTGTTGTACAATTACAGTAGATTCCACTTCAATTGCACATTTCTAATTAATTTATTATTATATGTAAATCCTTAAAAAATCTGATATGTCATTATCTAGAAAATATATTAATATTTTTCTATTGGTTTCAGTGTGCTAACAACAAAGTTGGAATTAAAAGTTAATAAAAAATCTCTGTGAAGAACTTTTAGTTATTTTTCGATTAGAGTTTTGTCTCACAAATTGATCATTCTCAAAAATCTCTAGATCTCATGCACTGAGTACATCTATAGACTGATTAGTGTTCTTGATATATTCTATGTGTCCATACACGTCGTAATGTGTTTGAGAATTGGCTTGGAAGATCATGATGTGGATCTCGAAGTCTATCGTTTGTGGGATAGCAAGATCGTATTATTGTAAGGATGTTTGATTGGACTACAAGAGGTATATTTTATATCTACGTATGTCTTTGATTTAATATATAAATATATAATGGGTCTAATTTAAAAAAGAGTTTTCCAAGAAAAAAATTTAGAAACCGTGGAACCGTAATTATTCATTTGATTAATTTTTTTTAAAAACCGCACCACCATGCCTCCGCCGCGCGCCGTGCGATTTTAACAATAATATCTAGATAAGTTTTCTATTTTAAATTCAATTTTGTCACACATTTTGAAAAATATCAAATATAACACTTTTTGAAAATATTTAATTAATATAATAAATTTGATTTAAATTTAATAGTATTTCTATTTAATGTTTTACTAATACGCCCGTTTAACTCTGTCTCTCTATCTCTCCCTACCATTTTTATATCTAGTCAATCTTCACTATTTTATCATTTAACCATTTTTATCTCCCTCTCCCTCTCATTGTCCTTCTCCCTGTCTCACTCATTTTTATATATAATATAGTCAATCTTTACCATTTTATCATTTATTAAAAATATTAGTATTTATTAAATTTAGTCGATCTTTACCATTTTTATCTCTCTCCTTCTCTCTATCCCTCTCCCCCGTCTCTCTCACCTATGTATGTATGTATGTATGTATGTATGTATGTATGCATGCATGCATGGATGTATGCATGCATGGATGTATGTATGTATGTATGCATGTATGTATGCATGTATGTATGTATGTATGTATGTATGTATGTATGTGCATATGTAGATATAGATGTATGTGTATATATATATATGTGTGTGTGTGTGTATATGTAGATATAGATGTATGTGTGTGTATATATATATATGTGTGTGTATATGTAGATATAGATATAGATGTATGTATGTATGTGTATATGTAGATATAGATGTATGTATATATATATATATGTGTGTGTGTGTATATGTAGATATAGATATAGATGTATGTGTGTGTGTGTATGTAGATATAGATATAGATGTATGTGTGTGTGTATATATATATAAGTGAGAGAGACGGGGGAGAGAGAGAGTATATATGTATAATAGACATATACATATTTTTTATAATGGGTCCATAAATATTGACTATTTTTTATGATTATGAAACTAGTTATCTAATTTCATATTAAATTTTTAAAACCTTGCTAGTCCTATATAAACGTATTCTTCATTTGATAGTATCTTCTTGATAATTTCTTAAATGATTTTCTGTTTGCTTTCTTGTTTTAGACAAGTTAGTGTATTCTATGATTAATGAATTTACAGATATGGTGCCATTTTAGGTCTTGTTGTAATTTCATTATATAGTTGTTGGGTTTTATCTCCAGGTTGTAATTCCTTCTTATTAATGAAATTTATTCTTTCACCTGACAAAATAAGGTCGAAGGCAAGGGTATTTTAGGGAGAAAAGTGCTAGTGTGCACGTCACATGACCATTTTAACAGGATTTTACCGAGAGTTTGGACAGAAGGGGTCTTTTGATTGACGAAGAAAATATAGGTATTAATAGAGAAGCAGATAAAATTTAGTAGCAGATTTTTTTAACAATAAAGAATATTTTTTTAAGAATAAAGCAAAAAAAATTATTAAAAGAAAATAAAAAAATCAGATGTGGAAAATGTATGAAAGTGAAAATGAGGGTTTAAAAATGAGGAGAAGTAGATGAAAATGGAGGGAAATAATAGAGGACATTAGGGGAAATGGATGGAAATTGATGGAGTTAATTTTCTCTTAAATTTAACTAAAAATGTCACGGATTGGTATATTTTATAGTTTAATCAAAATGTAGAGGTATAAAAATATGAAAAAAAAATGTAGAGATATGATTTATAGTTTCATCAAAATACAGGTTTGTATTTTTTATTTTAACATATCATTTTTATAGTTGTAATGGAGTTTTTTTAACTAATTAAACACTTTAGAATCATTGAACTTCAGTTGATGATGACCTTTCTTGTCAGAAGATGATACTTCAGTATCAATAAAAGATCCAACTCTCTTTAGTACTTCAGTTTAATGGAGAAATGCAGAAATACATGGAGCAGCGAATTGGGAATTGAAAATTTCTGTATAAATAGATAACTCGGCTAAAGTTGGAAAATTNCCAACTTCATCATGCAAGTTAATATTATTTTGTTAATTTGAATTATGATTAGTTCAATTAAATTAAATGTATTTATTATTTATATATTAAAAATTATATTAGATGTTATTAATAGGAGCAAAGAGACACATGAAATATAAATAATCATATTCTCACCAACACATTTACCAAAAAGTAGAAAAAGAATAATAACCACGAGTAATTAAACCATTAAAAACACAATAAGAGTTATACAATAATTGATAATTGTAAAACATAGGTTTTGTTTGTAAAGTTTCTTATAAATAAGAATGTATAACAATTAGTAAATTATGGACTAAATATAAGAAATAATGAAAAATATAAACTCTCAAATTTAATGATAATTCTTTTTTAAGAAAACAAATGAGAAAGATATGTATTATCTTTTAATGGTATGAAGTAAATTATTTTTTCTATTCAAATACCTTATTACACTTATTACAACTATTCACCTTCATCATTTTTCTCAATAAATTATAATTATTATTATCTATAAGACCAATGGAAGCGAACAGTTTTTTGTTATTATTGTGAAATGACATAAAAAACATTATAAAATCTCTATTTTGATCTTGCTCATCACCCCAATCGTCGTCATTATAAAAATCTCTATTTTGATCTTCTTGTTCATCGCCCCAATGTGTCATTTTTGATTTCTTTGATTCGGTATTCTTAGTAACTTAATTTTGTTTATTTGTTCTTTCATTATTAACTCTCATTCAAACTTGGAGCAACTAATTTATTTAGTGAAGTTTTAATCATGTTTTGTTGACTACTTTTCTCGCTCAATTTTTATAATAAATTAATATTTATTCTTAAAATTTAGGATGATAATTATTCATTCTTCTTCGTTATATCTTGCTCAATCATATTTTTTCAAGACTGCAAAGACATCTAACTAGTTTAATGAAAATGTCATGTAAGAAAATATTAATGGAAATTTGGAAAAACGGGCATAGATGGGGAAAGTAGATTTTTCAGAGAAGACTCAGATTGTTATTTAACCAAAATAAAGAACTTCTATCATCCAAAATAATATTGTATAAACAAACATGGGAAAATCCACATCTAAACTTTAACCATCCATTTGCACAGAAAACTGGATAATTTTATCTCTCACGTCAAATAGCAAAAGAAACAATTTCATCAGCAGTATAAGAAATTATCACCCATTTCAATCTGTGAGTGAAGATACGCTTGAAGACAACCATGCCATCTCCTGATCCTGATCTTTACCAACAAATTTTGCACACAAACCGTGCATTATTAAAAAAGGGAAAGCAACAAACAACAAATCTTAGCAAAACAAACGCACATTAATAATGATCTGGGCCAAACAAACAAGACAGACAGACCGAAACAATTGCAAATCTAGACATCATCAAGACAGAACACAAGGAGAAGTCACTGGAGCTATGATGGACCAGAGAAGCCAGCCCATCGATCTCCTTTATTACATCACCACCCCTATTTCAAATTCTACTCTACATATATAACATACAACCACCACAAAATAAACAAACTTCGCTGATTTATTCAAAGCCAAAAGTAACGCACCGAAGGTAGTTCATTTAGATTCACTCCTCTTCTGATTCTGACTCAGCACTCTGGAGCCATTCAATGAAAGGCTTCACATTTTTCCACAGCTGGGAACTCTTATTGCTGCCTTTTAAGCCCTGCTGATACCATTCTAGAACAAATTCTTCGTCCAACAAGTCGCTATCATAAAGTTCTTTCAGCACTAAAGCCACTTCCTTTGCAGCTTCAGGGTCTGCCTTCAGACAGAATGACTCAATAGCGCGTAGCAGAGCTATGTGTGATTCCTCCTCTTGAGCAGCAACAGCTAGGTAGCTCTTCTTCTTCACCACTTCTTTAGCGAAACCTTTTCCAGCACCCTCAAAAAGAGCCTCAAATAGGGCATCCATGACTTTTTCTGGAGTCCCAGAGAGAGAATCCAAAAAGGATTTAAGCTGGTTGACAGGGGAACCTTTCTTCATATGTTCTCGTATCTCATGAACGAGCATTCCCTGGGAAGAGATACTGCTGCCATTCTGGTGCACATTTTTTGGTGTCTTCTCTTCACGGCCTGGAGACTTCTTTGCTGACTTTTGCTTCTCTTCATTTGTAGAGAGTATGACCATATCAGCAGTAACAGCACTCAATTGCTCCTGGATACGCTGCTTAGCTGCCTCCAATGATGTGTCTGTCTGCCACTGAATGTCATCATCATCGTCTGCAGCAGCATGATCATTATCATCAGCCTGACTGTGAACTGGTGAATGGTCCTCATCAGATCCATTATTTTTCTTCTTGCTTGATGTCCTGGAGACTCCAGTATCCTTTGTACTAGCAAAAACGCTCTTTTTCTTCCCCGTCTCCTTTTTAAGCTTCTTCAGTTCCTCATCGGCAGCCTCCCCCTCCTTAAGTCGTTCCTTCTCAGCCCTCCTCATTGCTTTCTTATCTTTCGATGTCTTCTTCTGCTCAGGAGGGTTCTTGAGAATAAATGACGTAAGCTTGTCCCTCATATCAACATCTGATACAAACCCACATGCAGCACATTTCAGGTTGATCATCTGTGTCTTTGTTATAATAATCTCAGTTTCAGGATTCCCACAACCATAGCACTGAACATATTTCTTAATGAAGTTCTCAAGAAGCCCAGCAAGCTTCGCTGTGTCATGGGAGCCATTTACAAGGGAAGTGCCAGTCTTCTCGTCAAACTTAGACTGTGCTCCAAGCTCACATCCAAAATACTTTGTGGTGTAAGAGGCAGGTCTAGCCAAGGCTTTAGCTATATCTACCATGTTAACCACGTTAGTCTTGATGCCATTGCCTCTACCTTCAATTTTAGTAATCATCTTTGGCATCTTATACCTATAGAAGGCATCATCACGGTTCGAAGCACCAATGTTCTGCAAAGCCATGTGTCGCTAAACAGGAAATGTGATGAGTCTATCAAAAAGGCAGGATGTCAGAAGCAGTATCTTCCGTGAATTGAGTACTGGTCAAATGATGTGCCACTGGAGAAGGTCGCATAAAATGGAAGCCCAGGTGAAATGTGTTGAAGCTCTCTAATGACTCAAGATACATGCAACCAGCTTCGTTCACACTATGTCTGTTCTTTTTCCTAGACGTGGGACAGTACTCTCCAAGCAACCCAATAGATGACAAAAAGAAAGAGGCCCCTTCAGACATAAAAGAAGTTTCAAACTGAACACCCTCCACTTTGACGAACTGCAATTCAAGCAGGCTAAACTGCCAACTTCCTGAAAACAAATTACGCATCATTTTAGGATGCATATAGACCTCAGAGAACTATGACAGTAATAATACTAATAACCAGTCAAAGTATAAAGAAGTTGCGAGTAAAGAAAGGAAGAAATATCAACCAATACTCGTATTCAATGCAGTCAATCGTTTACCAATGTCAATAGTTGTCAATTATACAATTCGAACAATTTTGAATTCTCCTCAAATTCCAGTAAAAAAAAGTAAATCTCTTGATTAAAGATTAAATGGAAATAATTAAGGTTGCATTATACTGGAAAAGAACAAACAAATTATGTATGAACAATGAATCACAGCTGAGACGTGATGTACAGGACAATCGCATCAAGGTGAGAACTGAAATTTCTGATGTCATCATAAAACTTCAATATCATTAAGAAAAAAGGCTAAAATTTAGGATGTAATGATATTACTGGTGTAACTGCAGCTAAACCCAATTCAGTCTAGTAAAACTTCTAATTATTAGATGTCAAATAATAATCAAGCTCGGATCTCTAAGAACTCGAACTAGCAACGATCGTCCAAAGATTCAACCATAGTCTCCTACTATTCCTAAGCGGCTACATATAGAAAAGACCACGTAAACATCACCTAATATTAAATCTAAAACCGTTCGCACGAAAGGAAAATATATGAACTCTTTGAAGATTAATCAACCTTAGATTCTTTCGGCTAACAGATTCAGACCAATCCAGAGACCTAGCAGTTCCTACCTAATTACCAAGTCAAAATCTATAGCAAACCAATTAAAGAATACCACAGATCTACATCAACTCGGCACGGAAAGCACAAATTACAACCGGAACGCCATAATAGATTTCCGATCATACAAAAATCCGTCGAATCGCACAATATTGGTATTAAAAAGCTATGAGATGCAACGATAATAATAAAAGCAATTGAAAATAAAATAAATATTGAACCGAGCGAAGGTAAAATCTAGCAGACGAAAAGGAAGAAGCGAGAAATTGAGAGAAAGAACCTTTACCTTGATTAAGATAGAGAAGAAAGAATCGGCTACTTCTATTTTCGGCGGTGTCCAAATGCTTGGAGATGGGGAGAGCGGAGAAAGAAATGAATATATAGAAGCAGATGTAAGAAAGAACCTAAAAAGATCAATGACGTCAGGAATTAGGGCAAACTCTTTGAGACAGATTTCACTTATCTACAAGGTGAATTGTTTTCCAGTATTTATCTCATATTTGTAGTTGTATATTTTTATAATTTTGATAAACATTAGTAAAATGAAATAAAATAAATATTAATATAATTAAATAATAATTTTTTTATAATAGAGTATGATGATTCAAACTTACATCTTCATTAGTATGTATGTAAAACATAACCATATAAGTTAAGTCTCTACTGTACATACTCATTAACTTACCTTGAAATATACCATTTATAAAGTTGTAATTATGCGTCTTTCAAATTTCATGACGAATTTTGCAAAAAAAAAAAAGAGATTATGATGAAAATATAGACAAGTTCAGTGTGTATGTAAGAATACACGTAAACCAATTGCATCTCACGAAATCAATAAAATGATGTTTAACCAACTTTAAAAAAGGATCACCATAAGACTTTAGGTGCACCTGGGGGAGGACTACTCTTTCACATATGCCAGAGTATTATATGTTTCTTGAGAGTACATACATAAGAAATGACACTGAATTAACTAATAAAGAGACAAAACTCACAGTTGTCAAAATGAACCTAAATTAAAGACATAAAGAGTCATTCATTGTACCTCTTTCTTAAAAAGGATAGAGTGAGTTTTAAAGCTGAAAGATGAAGACTAGAGAAATGATAGTTGCTAAAGAAAGAAAAAAGAAACTATAGACATAAAGAAGATGACTCGTGATAAGGAAAGAAATACAGTAAGGATGACTAAGGTAGCCTAAGCCACTGGTACGAACGAACAAGCAGAGGGCCTCGTTCTATCCACAAACCATGAAAAAAAATTGATTGGTAGGATGGCGCGGTGCTGTAGGGAGTGATCGGATTTGAACCGACGAATAAAAGTTTTATAGACATGCCTTACCCACTTGGCTATTGTTTACTATCAATACCATCTTTTCCCCCTTTTCCAACCTTCACAGAATGAAATCAAGAACAACATATGACATAATGCTTTGGGAGGAAAGGCACAACATAAATGGAGATGGATTTTAATAAAAACTCTCTAAAACTTGAGAATCTAGGAATGGCAATATTAGAATGGTGGAATTATACTTACGATAAAATTCATCATAAAATGACTACCATCTCATGTGAGTCTTAGAAGCCGTTTGGTACGAGTTAAGTAAGAATGCTGAAAAAGTTAAGTTGTTGAGTAAATTTAAGTGGTAAAGTTAGATGACAATGTATTAAGATCATCATGTTTAGTAACACACGGTTAAGTAAAAATGCTAATGAAAAAGTATGATTTCCTTGTTTGGTATGTAGGAAATTTGGGTAAGTTATTCGAAAAGTTTGATAAAATTGTTGGAAAAATTATATAAATTATATGAGAGTAATAAAATTATTAATTATTTATAGTTTCTTTTTTTTATCTAGTTTTAATTTGTTGTCGATGATTATTTATAAATTTTAATATATGCAATGTCATATATATATATATATATATATATATTATTTTACGCACTAATTAATTTACTATTTTATTAACTCTACCAATAAAATCAAATCAACTATTTTTCTCTTACTACGCCAAAAACTAAAATATTTTTTTTTACTTACACCGTACAAATAAATTCAATGACAAATTGTTCAAAATTACATAGTAAAATTGTATACAGATTCTCTGCTGGTAACTGGTAAAAAATCTTAATAACTCATGTCGTATTTGATTAAATTTATTTTGATATCATGAATTATTTATAACATATAAATTTTCCCCTTTGATATATCAAAATTAAATCTGATATAAATAACATATCAATACATTAAAATATTTAATAATACATAAAAAAATTTCCAGTTACATATACTTGTCTACAGTAAGTATGTATATCATGGTCATCAATATCGTTCTGCTCCGGCTGAAACGGACAAAATATTATGATTCTGGCACAAGAAAAAAATGAAGTAGGGATACAAATTTTTGTTATATTTCGGTTAAATACAATCTAAAACTGAATCTAAATTATTCAGGGAACTCCCTCCCCCTTTGTAGATCCGTCCCACGGGTCCGGTATTCCACACACAAAATGGAACGTGATAAACAATCTCGTTATAGTCTTTTTTTATAATTTTAATATTTTGTAAACATTGATAGTTAATGAATAATATTTATTTTAGGGAATGAAATCATTTTTAATTTAAAAAATATTTGATATTATTAACATCCTTTTTTCTCATTTAAATTTTAAATTATGCATATATGATGAGTTTATTTATTCTTACTTCTAACTTAATATTTTATATCATTCATTCCAATTAACGTGCATATATTAATCTGACGGGACGACCCCGAGACGAATTTGTGAGGCAGGCCTTTCGCTATAGGGGTTAGAAGGGACGAAAAAAATCTTAAAATTTGGTATTGAGACCGGTTTGGTTCTTCCAGGACTGGAACGCAATCTGACGGGATTGCAGAATCGAGATATTTTATAACACTTTTGTGAGGCTTTAGTCTTAAATAAAATAAAATATCAAAACCAAGTAAGAAGAATTGAAACAAATAATGGTACTTTTTGAGAATTTAGGAAACTAAAAGTTATTTAAAAGAAGTGTAGATGCATTGTAAGATAGGTAATGAATTGAGAAAGTTATTTAGTAAAGTAGATTTTTGAGGGAAAGTGGAGAAAGTAATGTGAGTTATTTAACCAGGTTAAATAAGTTTATCATGTCAAATGAGAAAACTTGAAAAAAATGTGAGAACAAATCAGACTTTCGTTTACACAATCATGTGCACCAAAAAGTTAATATAAACCATAAATTATTATAACATAAACAATCTTAATCCGTAATAATCATAACGAACATCAAGGGAAATTAGTGATTTAACCAAGATTGGAACTTTAAAAAATATAAAGGGGCAATATGGGAAAAGAAAGAGAGAAGACATCGTCACATGGACAGTAACAAATACAGGTATAGACGGCGTCTTTGGCATGTCTATCAGAACATTTTGGTTGGGAGCAAAAACGAAAAACTAGATTAATTCTACACCATTCAACTCAACATCATATTCTCTTGAGTTTCATGGTTAATGAATTAGTTTATCTTCCCATGACAATAAAAAAGGTCTATTTAAAAAACAAAAGTTACACAAATAGAGGATTAGAAAATTAAAACTTGCTGGATAAAATGATTTAATGTAATATTTAAAATAAATTTTTGTTACGTTAGTGTTCGGTCAATCTAGATTGTAAATATCTAGACAAAAAAAAACTAGATTGTAAATAATTCAGGTTGGCCGAACAGAACCTCTTGTTTGATCTAGGAGATGATTAGCACTTTCTGATTTATTCATTAGATCCTATATAATATTAAATCAAAGATCTTTCTAAATGAAAAACATTGAAAAGATCATAAATAGATTCCTCATGTGTTGGGATCTATTTCTTTGTCTAGATATTTACAATCTGTTATGATAACTTTGACATCATTGTCGAGATGATATGATAATTTTTAATTTTTTATCTTTTTCTTTTTTCCTGCTTTAAATCTGAGCCGTCCAATCTTTTAATGAACGGCCCAGGTTTGACAGAGACCTCTCCTGTTCTATTGAGCAGGAGAGGATCCTGATCCTAAAAGATGAGCCTAATAATCTCTCTCTTGTTCTGTCGCGACAAGAGAAGAGGATCAATATCATTGTAGAGCCCATCAAGTAAGAAGAGTCCACGTTTTCGAGAGGCTACCATTAACGAATGCACCACATAAACTGTAGCATAAACTTACAGAGAACATTAACATTAACCCAATGCCTCACCTCAAGGAAAACGAAATGCATTCTTTTATTATAAAAAGGGAATTTGGATAAATTTTAAGGACAAAAAATGTATTTTTATCGTCTTCGCTTACTAATCTTTTCAACCCTTCTTATAGCTGGATCAAGTGATTTAACTTTATCAACGTCAAATTTCAATCTAAACAAAAAGTGCATTGCTTTGTCAGTTTATGTAAAACTTATTAATCAAACATTTACCAGTTGAGCAAAACAGAAGAATCAAAATGAATAATATAACAAGAATAAGAGGAGTTATCATTAAATTTCAACATCAGATATGGCATCACCTTATTGCTGTTAAAACATACGACTTTTCAAGCAGAAGATGTTTTGCGTTGTTGGAATATAACAGCATAGACTGGAACAGCCACACCAACGCTGAAGGCAGTGAACACTCCAAGGGACATTTTCAATTTCTGGTTTGTCATTCTATCCAAGTTATACATGTGCTTTGAATGCATATAGTATGGTTCTTCATGTCCATGTCCCCCCATTCTCTTTATACCAGTTGAGTGGAATCCCCTATTTGCTGGCAAAACATGTAACTCTTAGTTTTGAATTAGTTTAGAATGAGAAGTAAAAATTAATGTCACACAATCCCAAAAATTTCAAGCTAGACTTATTTTCCTAGTGAACAAACTTGACACTGTAACACAAGACCCCCCCCCCCCCCTAATTTCTATCAGACACATCTGATATTTAAGCAAAACAAAAGTATCTACGGATTTGCCGCCTATGCACACCAAAAACCAGTATCTTAAGAATCAAAATCCATATTCCTCTGGCTAATAGTTTAAGCAGCCACGCGGATGCAGCCTATCCATTAGCGCGATAAATGCATCACCAAGTCTTTCGGCTGACAACTACCATTACCAGTGTCAGAATTAGATGACTACTATATACATAGAAAGGATAAAAATATCAAAAGTAAACAGCATAATTTATGTATGATATTTCATTTTTTATTTTTTTATAAGAAACTGAACTTTCATTAAAAAAAAGAAAAGAAAATAGAGCACAAATAAAAGGTTGAGAGACCATGAAGTTCTCATTAAAAAAGAACTAGCATGATGTATGCTCTCATAAAAGATAAATGGATAGAAATGGAATCCAAATTCATGTTTTCAACACCACAAACAGTACCTGATTTAGGCAGAATCGCTTCTGCAGATGTCAATAGCATTGAGCAGGACCTCATTCCACTGTTCCACGACATCTCAACAATAAACTCTTCCTTCTTGGTTGCAGAATCACTCAGCTCCTTCATTTGACAACAAAAGTTCCAATAATTTGAGTATCGATTACTAAATATTTAATAAAAGCCCCCACCAGCGACAAGTCAAGACAACAAATAGCAAAGCTAACGACTACACAACAAGATAGTATGTATCGGTAATACAAGGAATACTGTTAAGGAGTGATGTCTAAAGGCATTAAGGAAAATGTTACTTCATTACAAAGAAACTAGTAATTTCAAAAGTTGAAAATAAACTCATTAAGAGTTGTACTTCCATCCCAGTTCTTAAGAAAAATAATTTAAATTGTATATATTAAAAATCACAGAGATTTATGAGATACGCCTACTATATCTGTTATACAGCTTTACCATACACATCCAAGTTTTAAACAAGGGAAAACAAAACGAAACCTACAAAACAACAAAATAGGGACCATACATTTTAACCTACAACAGCACATCCTACCTACGTAGATAAAACCAAGGTTCCTTTTCTTATATGAAGTTCTTTGGAAATTCAACCATATAGTGCCTCAGCCTCTCGTGAGAAAACTGAAAAGAATTGCAGATGTAGCTCAGCTCTAAATAACACGATTGCAAGTTTACTTAATTTCCTACAATCATTCTTGACGATAGAAACTGCACCACAGAAATCTAGTCCAGTTTGCTTAAATATCTTGCCAGATTCACAGACCATACGCCGAAAAATTGTTGCTACGAGAAACCAGAACCGGCCTAAATTGTGTGTCTACTGAAAGAAGACCAAAACAAAAAATTTCACCATCCTCTGGACAAGAAAAGTAGCCGAAATCATGACCAATTGTAACCCGATCCGAAAGGAAACTGAGATATAGATTTACACTGGAACGCGAATAAACAAATTGTCATTAGCGGGTATTTCATCAATATTTACCTGGATTAATTGCAAAGGACGACGAACTGATCTGAGGAATCTTTTCTCTGTGTGTGAACTAGAAATGAACGAATCAACCAACCAAACCCTAACAGCGAGTAACGTTGATCGTCTAGGATCTGTTCAGCCACTCGAGGTTACCTATTCCAACCCTAGGTTAACTCTACGGTCTACGAAAAATATACTGCAGCCCAATTCGTATGGATAGACAATCAACGTGGCTGAATTACATTGTTTTAGGATTAATTACATTGAGTCTGAAACTTTTAGGCTTATATCAAATTATACTCTCATATTTTGAAGTTATATTTTTTATAAAAAAATATCTCATGAAAAAATATTTTATAAAATTATATTAATTCAATAATTTGTATAATTTTTAATCTCAGACTCACATTTCATTCACTTTTTCTCTTCTTTCTCTTTTATTTCCCTTATTACACATTGACTTCATCTTCCATATTCATCTCTCTCTCATTTTTCAAGAAACTCATTTTCTTATAAACTCATTTTCGTTTTTTATTTCTTCATTCTTCATTTCCTTAATGATTTTATAACTTTTTTATTTTCTAAAAAATTAAGGTTGAGAGCTAAAATTATAATTTTATTTTTGAAATTTTGGTGGGAAATGGGTGAGAATATTGGCCGAAATTTGATAAATTTTGTTAATTTTGGCTTTTGCCAGATTTGAGAGTGAAACCGTAGAGAGAGAATAGATTTTTTCAATTTAATGGATTTTGTTAATTTTTATAGATTTTGTTAATTTTGATGGATTTTGCTAATTTTGGGTACGAGTCAACACGATAGATACACACATCGTGTAGTCATTCTGTAGATTACAAGATGGGTACACTAGCATCGTGTAGGCTACACGATGGCTGTGTACCCATCGTGTAGCCTACATGATGGCTACGTGGGCATTGTGCAGCCTACACGATGGCTACACGAACGAAATGTAGTCATTGTGTAGTATACAGGATGGCTACACAAACATTGTGTAGCCTACACGATGACTACACGGGCACACGATGGCTACATGAACGTAGTGTAGTCATCGTGTAGTGTATATGATCATCGTGTAGGCATCGTGTAGTGTACACAATTGTCGTGTATGCATCGTGTACGCTACACATATAATATATTTAATTTTATATATTTATTTAAATATAAATAAATATTGAGGTTGATTGAAGAAGAATGATTTGACATTTGATTTGATATTGTGTAAGAAAAATATTGGTGGAAGTAATAAATAAGAAGTAAGTGGATGGTGGGTCGTGTAACCATCTTATAGTCTACATGATAGGGTGCAAGGGCGTCGTATACCCCCATCTCTCTCGACGTTCTCTCTCATTCTCAACGTTCTTTTTCTCTCTTTAAGCTCTACGTTTTATCTTTATCTCTATACATTCTCTCTCAAAATTAACAAAACCCACTAAAATTAACAAAACAAAAATTAACAAGACCTAAAAAATTTAACAAAACTAATTAAAATTACAATATACGATGACTACACTACGATCGTGTAAACCATTGTGTACCCATTGCCCACTACTTTTTTCTTCATTCTTTCCCCCAACACTTTAGCCATCGTGTAGGCTAAACGATTTTTGTGTAGCCATCATGTAGTCTACGTGATGCTCGTGTGGCTATCGTGTAGGTTGTACGATGCTCGTGTACCCGTCATGTAGCCTACATGATGGCTACAAGATACCCGTGTACCCATCGTGTAGTCTACAAGATGGCTATACGATGCACATGTACCCATCGTGTAGACTCGTACCCAAAATTAGCAAAACCCATCAAAATTAACAAAACCTATAAAAATTAACAAAATCCATTTACATGAACAAAACCCATTCTCTCTCTAGGGTTTCTCTCTCTCAAATATGGGCAAAAGTCAAAATTAACAAAACCGTCAAATTTTGGCCAATATTCTCACCCGTTTTCCACCAAAATTCTAACAATAAAATTACAATTTTAGATCTCAACCTTAAGTTTTTAGAAAATGAAAAAGTTGTAAAATCATGAAGCAAATGAAGCATGTAGAAATAAAAAATGAAAATGAGTTTATGAGAAAATGAGAAAATGAGTTTCTGAAAAAATGAGAGAGATATGAAGATGGAAGATGAAGAGTGAGTGTGTGGGGCCAAATGTGTATGAAGGGCAATGAGGGAAAAAGAAGAGTAAAAGTGAAGGGAATGCAGGTATGGGGTTAGGGAGTGTACAAATTACTGAATGAGTATAATTTTGTAAAATGTTTTTTCCTAAGATATAGTCTTGCAAAAAACCCTTAAAAATTTATAGTAGTACCCTCTCATTTTTTATTTTTGGTCACGTATATCTCATACAATAACTTCCGTTCAAAAATAAGTAGAAGTCCACACGTGAACATCACGTGTTATTTTTAATAGCCAATTGGGTCATTTAATACCCATTGGCGCGTGTGGCAAATCCAGTCTAGTTGACCAGCTACCCATTCCCTCTCTCTATCTCCTTTCTCTTCTCTCTCAAATACTTCACACTCTCTCTACAAAAGCCCTAATTATATATTTATGTTTATGTATATTTTATATTAATAATCTAAACTAAATTCTAGTGGTCTGGGGAAAGTTGATCATAAAAAAATGTAAAACTTCTGAAGAAAAATTGGTTGATTGAGATTGGGGTTAGGTTTGGGTTGAATTGAATAGAAGGGAGGGAGAGAGAGATAGCGAGAAAATCAAGGCAAATCAACGTTCATTCACTCTATAGTCTCTCCACTACTCATCTTTCTCTCAACTATCTCTTTCTTAGCTACTATATACAAGAATTGAATCGGATAGAGAGTGATTGTTTGAGGAATAGAGCGATCAGATCTCTTAAGCTTCCATTGTCATCTTCACCATCCCACGTTTCTTCTGTTCAAAGTAAGAAAAGTTGAGATTTGTGTAGAAATGAAAATAAACTTGAAGAAGATGAATAACAGAAAACCTTTTTTATTCAATGCTTATCAGTTCATAGCAATATACAATATATATATATAACCTTGGATAATTTGCTCAGCACACAGGTAGGAGAGAGGGAGAAGGGAATATTAGTTAGTTACAAGAAGGGTGTCGTGTTGTCACACAAACACTAGCTAAAGAAGATCTCAAATATTCTTTTCTGTTGGCAATAACAACTTGTGCTAGAGATGAGGAGCTGGAGGCTGATACTGAAGTGACTAGACAGCTCCAGCTCATTTAGGTCATTGACTTAACATCCCCCCTCAAGCTAAAGGGGTGACAACCATATTAAGCTTGCTTTTAAGGTGAGTAAACCGTTGCTCAGTGAGAGCCTTGGTTAACAGGAGTGCAACTTGATCCCGGGTAGGGACATATCTGATTTCCAATTGCTTGGCAAGAACTTTGTTTCTTACAAAGTGTACATCCATCTCAATATATTTAGCTCAAATGTGTGAGCCGAGATTGGATGCAATAGAGGTTGTCCCTTCATTATCACACCATATTACAGGAGCAGAAGTGGAAGAACAATGCATCTCCTGCGGGAGAGACTGGATCTAGGAAATCTCTACAGTAGTGTGTGCCAATGCTCTGTACTCCCTTTCAGTGCTGCTTCTAGCTACTACATGTCATTTTTTACGACCAAGATAGCAAGGAAGAACCAATAAAAATAGCGTACCCACAAGTTGACTTCCTGTCATCAGAGCAGCTTGCCCAGTCTACATCTAAAAAGGCTTCAATGTTAAGAGATGAGGCAGGTTGGAGAAGTAACCCTTCTGTAATGGTGCCCTTCAGATATCTGAGAAGCCTCTTGCAAGCTTTCCAATGAAAGAAAGTAGGGCAACGCAGATATTAGCTAAGTCTGTTTACAATGAAGGCAATGCCAGGTCTTATGATGGTTGCATATTGGAGAGCCCCAATAAGACTCCTATATTGAGTGATGTCATGAAGAGACCATCTTTGGTTAACTTTACTGAGGCAGTCACTAGTGTTGGGCGAGGCTTAGTAGAGTCCATGTGAAATTTGTACAGCAATTCAGTGAGGTGCAATTCAATGAGGATCACTCCATGTGATGAGTACGTCATCCACATACACAAGTAAATAAACAGTTCTAGTAGACTGATGCAAAATGAACAAGGAGCTATCTGACTTAGCATCTTGAAAACCTTTATGAAGATCGAGGCTTATGAATGGCCTTATGAAGCTTGCAGACATAATGTGGCTTGGAGGAGTCAATGAAACCATCAGGTTGCTGCATAAAAACAGATTCAGAGAGATGTTCATGCAAGAATGCATCGTCGACATCAAATTGCTTGATTTGCCATTTGTTGGTGAGAGCAATGATAAGAACAAGCCTAATGGTCACAGGCTTCGTAACAGGGCTAAATGTTTCTGAAAAATCCAGTCCTGGTGTTTGATGAAAACCATTGGCAATAGTCTGGCCTTGTGCCTCTGAAGAGTACCATTGGGATTGAATTTGACTTTGTATACTCGTTTATTTCCAATGATATTCATGGTCGGCTGTGGTGGTACTAGGGTCCAAGTGTTTTTTAGCGTAAGAGCTATGAATTCATCTTGCATAGCCTGTTTTCAGTGAGGAAGAGATGAGGCTTGCTTGACATATTTGGATTCTGAGTGTTCTAATATTGGTAGTGTAGCAGCATAAACCTTTGGTTTTCTAATTATGCCTTGGCTATTGTCATCATGGGATGAGTATTTGTAGTAGGGGTAGAAGTGGTAGGTTGTGGATAAGATGGAGGCGCGGTCATAGGATGATTATTTGGAGTGTTTGAGGCATGTTTAGGTGAGAAAATAGGTAATAAAGGACAAGTAGGAACTAATGTATCAGAAGGAGAGACTGAAGAGTGAGACCTTGTATGAGTAGCTGAACCAATGATTGAAGCACTTGCAGGAAGAGTTAGAGGAACAATAGGCAATGACCATGATGGTAAATCAGAGATTATAGGTGCATTAGCATGTGTGTTGCATAAAACCATGCTGTAAAGGAAATAAGTGTCATCAAGTATGACATTAATAGCAGTAAACAGTTTGCGAGAGGAATGGAGACAAATGTAACCTTTTGAGCTGTTGAGTAACCTAGGAAAACACACAAAGAGGGCCTGAAATCAAGCTTGTGATTGTTGTAGGGTCTCAAATGGGGAAAACAGGCACAACCAAACACTCGAACGAAAGAATAGTCAGGCTTAAGATGGAACAGGGCTTGGTAGGGAAAGAAATGGTTTAGAGTGGCAGTGGACAACCTGTTGATCGGATAAGTGGTTGTACTAAAGGCAAACCACCAATATTTAAGAGGCGTGGATGAACGAGCAAGTAGTGTGAGCCTTAATTCGACATGTGTCTATGCTTTCTTTCAGCCTCGCCATGTTGGTGATGGGTATGAGGACATGGATGTCTAAAAAGTATGCTTTGAGTTTGAAGAAATTGAGCAAATGACCTATACTCACCTCCTCAATATGTGTGAACATATTTAATAGGAACGCCAAACTATTTCTCAGCATAAGTTTTAAAATGAAGAAATGTCTGAAATGCTTCAGATTTGAGTTTGAGAGGGTAGATCCATGTGTTTATGGAGAAATCATCTATAAAGTAACTGTAATACCGAAAGCCATTGGAAGTTACGGGAGCAGGACCCCAGAGATCAAAATGTATTAATTCTAAGGGTTGTCTGGTAATAGTTTTAGATGAGTAGTAAGTTAATCTGTGACTTTTTCCAAGCTGGCAAGTTTGACAAACATATTTTATCATACTTTGAGAAAGTAAGTGCATGTTAAGTTGAGCGAGAACTTGATTTATGATTTTTGTAGAAGGGTGCCACAATTTGTAAAGATTATGTGATACAGTAAAAATAAGAGCACAAGCAGTATGCGAAATAAGAACACTTTCATTAATAGAGTGCAACTTGTTTGATACGTTTGCACATGCCAAAGATGGCTTAGAGAAACCTAAAGGTGTACACACAACATTGCTTTTGGAATTTAAAGGACAAAAACTAGAAACACCAGTGTTTGGATGCATAGAATCATTAAACAAGTAAAAAGAGCAAATCAGAGCAGTAGGTTGCTTCAATCCTGGTGCAAATAACTCATACAAGCCATCCTTAAGTCTCCCTTGAAGTAAGGTAGTCCTTGATGCTAGATCATTCACATAGCAAATATTGGAGTTAAATTGCACAAACATTAGATTATCAAAAGGGAGTTTGGAAACACTGATTAAATTTTTGGTAATTTTTGGTACTCTAAGCATATGATTTAAGTTAAGAGAGTACAAGGGTAAAGGAAGAGAGTTATGACCAACATGAGTGACCTATAGTTGCTTACCATTTCCAACAGTTAGCTTGTCACTCCCTTTATATTCATTTACTAGGCCAAGATTTTGCAGGTTAGTTGTAACATGGTGAGTGGCAGCACTGTCAGCATACTAGGTACTTTCAAAGCCATACTCTGAACTTGTTGCATAAACAGAAGGATTCAAGCTTTTGTGATAAGGTGGGGTAGTTTGAGGATTTGGAAACTGCTCAAAGATGAGATGAGCCTGAGGTACAGTTTGATAGTTTTTGTCAAATCTAAACCAACAAGTGACTGCAGTTTGTCCAATTTTGCTACAGACTTGGCAAGTCACTCCTCCTCCTTGTTGGTGAAGTTCTTGTTAAAGCTTGGAGTGTTCTCAACCAGATTTGCACAGGCTTTCAATGTAGCTTCTCTTTAAGCATTTAACTTATCTATTCTTGATTCATGAATGAGGGGTAGAGAGTGAACTTCCTCAATGGTGAGGTTATCAGTCTTGGAAGTGATGTTAACCACTATAGGGTCAAATTCAGCTGGTAAACCATTAAGAATATGTAGTATGAGGTCTTGTTCACTTAAAGCATCACTTGTTGCTAGAAGTTGATCTTTCATGGTGATGTACAGAGAGTTTTTTAGGCTTAATAACTTTGCCTTTGACTTTCTTGCATAGGTTCTTTCCAGAGCAAGCCAGAGTCCTCTTGATGTTTCATACTACAATATTGAGCTGAGAACTCTATCACTCATTGTTGATCTTAGCCAACTAAGTAATATATGGTCACTTCTCACCCACTGCACATATTCTGGGTTGCGAGATCCATCCGTTAGATTTTCAGTTGGTTTTGCCTATGTGTTGAGTATGAACTCTCTCAGACCATGCCCGATTATTATAGGTACAACTTGAGCTTTCCATAAGATGTGATTGTCTCTGTCAAGCTTGATAGACAGAGTGGAACAGAGAGTATTAGAGAAGTGGTTTATGTCTTCAGCATTCTTGGCTAAGTTATGACGATTTTCCCAGTTTTGAGTAACTGAATCAGAGGAAGCCATTGATGGCTCTGATACCAAGTTAAGACTTATGTAGAAATGAAAATAAATTTGAGGAAGATGAATAACAAAAAAAACTTTTTTATTCAATGCTTATCAGTTTATAGCAATATATGGTACATATATAACCTTGGATAAATTGCTCAGCACACAGATAAGAGAGAGAGAAAGGAATAATAGTTAGGTACAAGAAGGGTGTCGTGTTGTCACACAAACACTAGCTAAAGAAGATCTCAAATATTCCTTTCTATTGCAATAACAACATGTGTTGATCTAGCAGAGATGAGGAGCTAGAGGCTGATACTAAAATGACTAGGCAACTCCAACTCATTTAGGTCATAGGCTTCAATCGTCATCTTCACCGTCCCACATTTCTTCTGTTCAGAGTAAGAAAGCATGTGGTTGTAGTTTATCATTCACCACCTTGTACCATTTAGGTGGGAAGATTCTTTCTGTAGGTGTTGCTGCTCCGGGATTAGTTCGTGTCCTTCCTTATAGGAAGAATTAAGGCAAAATCAGTAAAACTTGAGAAAACCCAGAGCAAACCCTCGTCACTGCCCTGTTTTTCCCTGTCTCCACCGCCTGGTCTTGGTCGGAGAGAAACTGTGAGGGAAGCCAGACAATAAAAAACAGAGAATTGGAGAGAAAGATAGAATAGCTAGATCTGAGACAAGTGGCTATGGGTATTAAATTATCTCATTACCCATTAAAAATAACACACGATGCTTTACTATTGTGACTTTCATCTATTTTTTGAACGAATTCAAGACAGAGGTATATATGAAAAGAAATAAAAAAAAGACAGATACTACTGTAAACTTTTAAAGGTGAGGATGTAATTTAATACAAGTGTAGAACGCCAGTGGGGTTTAGAGTAATTAGCCATTTGTTTTTGTAAAAAACATAACTAATATAGTGTTACTATGTGGATCGTGTATGATAAATTTGGTATATTTGACAATGCATGGTGTATTTCAATTAAGAAATAGACAGTAAATATTCAATTGACATTCAATCGAAAAACTTGTGGGATAGTGAATATGATCATATTTCATGATAATGAGAAAATTGTTAGTATCATTTTCACCACTTAATGTTACATGAACATGTAAAAATACTCACTTTCACAGAGACAAGGAGGGCCAACCAAATGGCTCACGGAAAGTGGGGAAAAAAAGAAAACAAGAGAAAAGATTAATGTCACGAGACACTCGAAAACAAACAAAGAACAACCGGACGTATACCGAGAACGGGAAAGAGTACTATAACGGGAAAAGTTGACTGGTCAATGGGAAAAGCTGACTGGCCAACGAGAAAAGTTAACTGGCCAACGGGAAAAGTCTGACGAAAGACCCATGCCTCTAGAATGGGAAAAGGAATATGAGACTCGCAGAACTACCCTGAACTTGCAAGGAACTCGTTGATCTGTGTAAGAACGGGAAGAGAAGGATCAGAAGAAGAACGGGAATGAATGAAAGGGATTCAGAATGACACTCAAGCGACAATGATTGATTAAGTAGCTGAATGACTCGGACGAGACAGGATGATGGTCCACCAAGTGACAACGACTGACTAACTCAAACAACAAGAAATCACCAAGTGACTGTGACTGTTGGCAGTTAAATCAGACATATGAAAATGAAAAGTAAGGAAGGGAAAGAGGGTCATACCTAATAGAAACGATCTCCACGAACGGGTGTAATCTCTAGGCATAATGAATGCCTCTGATACAATAGAGGGAGGATAATCATTCCTCTCCTTTTTATTATTATTAATTTGCCACCTTCTTGAACAATGCATATATAAAGGCCCGGGTAATAAATGATATAGGGAGGAATTTTAGTGGAATGAGGAAGACAATCTAAGCAAATATTTACTAAGTGCATTTATCTTTTCTCTTTCCTCTCTCATTACTGTCAAAATTCTTCTAACGAAGAGGAGATTGAATCCAAGAAAATCTTTACAACAATGATGTAAAATCTGAAACGCAAGTGAATATCAATAGTCTTCACGTGATTTTTCTTCCCTTTAAGGGGTTTACACGTAAATGGTGGTGTCTATATTTTCTCATTTCCTCTCTAAATTATTATCTTTATTATCCGTTCGTAAAGTGATTCCCATACCAAAAATATCATTTGCATTTTAGTGCTTTCATTGAGAGTGAGAGAAAAACTCAAGAAATCCCTCCCAAAATGCCAAAAAAACAAATCAAACGCTCCCTCAACAACGAAATCAGAAATAGAAATGTCAACAGGTTGGAAGCAAATACTGGAACGACAACAAGTACAAAACAAAAAAATGGAATAAAAAACGGTAAAGAAATTTATTGATTTGTGATAAATAAAATCTTGACAATGGGAAAAGAATTGTCTTGAGAACGGGAAAGAAATGTCCTGACGACAGGAAAGGAAATGTCTCAAGAACAAGAAAAAAAATATCCTGACGGCGGGAAAGGAAATGTTTCGAGAACGGGAAAGAAATGTCATGGCGGTAGAAAAGGAAATGTCTCGAGAACGGGAAAGTCTTGAGAACAATAAAGAATGTCCTGACGGTAGGAAAAGAAATATCTCGAGAACGGGAAAGTCTTGAGAACAGATGTAGATACCATATTTTGTCCGGCCCAATACTTTAAAAATACAAATTATATTTTTTGGCTCATATACTAGTTTAAGACTATGTGTATGATTTGAAAAATAGCTCAATCCCTAAAAATAAGAAGAATTGTCCAAGGACTAAAAATAAAAAGAGAATAAAATGACTAAAAATAAAAAGTGAAACTTTAAATTTGCCAGAGGGGATGTCTTCACTTGAAAACAGGGATTGGAGAGTGAGAAAGAGAAGGGATTTTAGAGAGAGAAAGAGAGGTTTTGAGAAAATATAAGACTTTTTAAAAAAAGTGAGAAAGAGAGTTCTCATTTCTATTCATATTTCATCTTCTCCTATTATTTTTATTAAGATAGTTCAAATTTCATGTATTTTAGCTTACAATATATCTTGTTTGTTATTATTCATCATCTCTCTTCTTCATACTCATGTAGTTGATATTTCTCCTACTCTTATCTTAAGTTTTATTTTCATGTATTGTTGATTTCTCTACAAGTTTGGTAATGAGATGTTTTTGTCATCCACTCAATTAATGAGAATGATGATAAAGCTTTTGAGGGGCGTAAAATTAACTCAACGTGAATCAACCATTTAATGGGTTGAAAGTGTACATTTGATGAGAAGATCTCCTATGATAATTTCACATACATAAAAATACATAAAATAGAGAGTAAAACATCTATACAAGATTATGCAAATATTTAAGTTTTGAATTTTTTTATGTTCTTACAAGTCTTTTCTTTTTAATTTTTTTTATCATTTTTGTTACACTTATTTAAATTAGTTACCATTCATGATCATTCCGAGCAATGAAGGAAGGAAGAAAAATGATAATTAATGAACTAAGTAGTCCAAAATAAGAAAATGTTATATTTATATCCCAAATAAAAATTATTTTATGTTGAAAGTTTTATTGATTTTTCTTTAGTGACACTTGTTTAAACTAATTACCATCCATGACCATTCCTTGCAAATGAAGAAAGAAAATAAAAATGGTAATTAGTGATTAAGTATCCAATATAAAAAATGGTATATTTATATCCCAAACGATTTTTTTAGTGACACTTGTTTAAATTAGTTACCATCCATGATCATTCTTTTGCTATTTGATTAGCATTGATGGAAGAAATTAAAAATCATAATTAATAGACTATGTAGTTAAAAATAGCACGCTCATACCAATTATGTATGAAATTAAGCATTTTTTGTATAGATTAATTTATTTATACATGAAAAAAATTATTATTAATTTATTTATTAAAAATATATATATATATCTTTTTTTATTTTTTATGTATTTTATTTCTTTTCTTTTTTTACTTTTTTGTTTTTTTGTTTGCATTTTATTTTACTTTTTTTGTTTTTTTGTTTTTGTTTATTTTTCTATATTTTTATTAGTAGATATTATTGGTTTGTTTTAATTTATTTTTGTATATCTTTTTACTTATTTCACATATTGGTTCCTTATTTCCACTTTACATATTCTTTTTTAAATTTATCATACATATTTATCATCTCTAACATTTATTTCCATTATTCTTTTTTTATAGTTGTTATCTCTTCCTATTTATTTATGTCATACCGTTACGATTGTATGTGATTATTATTTTATTTTTTATCCTCAGAATTGACGTTCATAAATTAAAACCATAACAATCTGATTTCAATTTTGTTAAATTATTTATTTAGTTTTCACTAAAAAAATCCGATGACGGATTTTAGAATTTTTGAGATACCAAATTTCGTGAACTACCGAGGTGAGGAGTTATTTTTATGACATCGAGAGTAACTCTAATAATACTTTGATTTAAAAAAAATATAAAAATAATAATTTTTCAATGGTTTTTGTACCACCCATTAAATGTCATTTATTTGCTCATTTTTATGATGTAAAAATGTACCAAATGGGACATTCAAAATTAAATTTCTATAACATTATTTTCAAAAAAAAAATGGATAGCATTTGATTAAATTTGGTAACTATTTTTCATAATGGGTGTTGTAGGGTGCTAATATCTTCCCTCACACGCAAATGACTCCCGAACCAACTTTAGATTTTCGCAAATCAAAATATTTGATTTTAAAATTAGGTGACCAATAACGCTTTAAAATGATTGGTGGCGACTCCAAATTTTCTTTTTTCAAAATGATTTTTCAATCGCCACTCCGCGTCGCATGCACGTTGCAACAGCTTGGCGAATCCACTGGAGACAAACAATTGGTCTAACCATTTTTAGATCGATAGAGAGTCAAACCAAAATTTAATCTTATGTTATCCTTTTATGTGGTTCTTTGTTTGTTTATTTGATTCGTTATTTTTTTTTCTTATTCACGCTTGTAGTTGTATATAGTTATGTTTTTACGAAGTATATTTCTTTACATAATTTTTAATTTCACACATATACACTAGCCTTGTACCTGGGCTTTCACTTTAGGATTAGCGAGAATGAGTAGTGGAATACTGGTTGGGGGGCCATGTTACTCCGTTTGGATAATAGTTAGGACAATTTAAGAGCCTATTAAGAGATTTGAGAGCCCAACCACACGTGCATTTTATTCTTAGAGCCCATATCATGACCAATGTTTAATAGAAATTGAGATTCTGCTTAATTATGATATCATGACTAGTTTTGTTAATGTATATATGTCCTACGCTCTTTAAACATTTCTTTTCTTTACCATTGTTGCACTTCTGGCTTCATCTTTCTTTTTAGCATACATGCATCATCCTGCGTAATCGGGATTGAAAAAAGTATGAAATTCATTCATATTCTAGAGACCATGACTTCTACTCCGAATGTGATAGAAAATCAAGTTACAGTAGCCCAATGGTCAGAGGAAACGTAGAAACGAAAAGGGGATTGTCTGAAAAAGGAGGATCTCGTTCTTCTACCTTCAATCACTAATATAGAGTTCTCATACATGACTTGGAGAGGTTGAAGAAGATATGGTAGGATTTTTCATCGGAGCAGAAAAATTTATTTGTCGGCAAATGTGGTCACATCGCTTATCTTCTGTATATTATAGTCAACGCTCACGTTCTTAAGGATTTAATGCATTTTTTGGACCGTCTATACAGATGTTTCACCTTTGGAACAATTTATCTTACTCCTACAATTGAAGAATATCAAGCCCTATTGAACGTCCCGTTGCAAAGCACTGATAAAGTTTATAATTATGACAAAAAGCTCACATTGAAGAGAGTTTTATCCAAGCTCTTAGGTACTGTCCATGCATCTGAAATTGAGAAAATGTTGAAAGTTAAAGGGGGAATGAGTGTGTGCCGCTGGATTACCTCCTAGATCTCACCCAAAATGTCTTGAAGGAAGATAAGGGTATGACTCTTTATGCTCTTTATATATATGGCACCGTGTTATTTCCAAAGGCTCAGGTTATGTGGATGATAAAGTGATAAAAATGTTTATGCAAGTTGAACATGGTGTTAACCTTGTTATCTCAATTCTAGCTGAGACTTTTCATTCCTTAAATCACATACGAGTGCTTGGAAAAGGGAAGTTCATCGGCTCTCAATCTCTTTTGTGTATTTGCATTCTTACCCATCTAAGATATCCACCAGATTTCAAATGTCCTCAAGTTAAGTTTTCAAGTCCATGTATGAATACGAGAATCCCCATTGCAAATTTGGAATGGCCAAATGGAATCAGCAGTTTCTCACAAAAGGGGTGTGGCTCTCACACCTATCAAAGTTGAAAGATGGGGATGTTATCTGGGAAGCCAATGGATGTCGTTGAGATCAATGATCTACAAATGTGGCGACTATCAATGGGTCCCGCTTCCAAGACCATGGGGTTATACTAGTTATGCTCCGTTAATGGTGCTCCGTCAATTATACATGAGACAGTTTGTCTCTGTCACGCATGCATTGAAGGACATTGAGATCAATTATGATTCTCAAGATATTGAACAAACATTGTAGCATCTAATTGGAGCTTGAAAAATAACGAGAAGGGTGTGAAATGAGAAGAATCACATGAATTGCACAAAGGAGTATGAAATGTGGCTCGAGGGCAAAGACGAAGTAACTATTTCCTTACTAGTTGAGGATTTACAATCACGCAGGTTACCGGAAGCTCATCAGGAGATTGTTAAAAAGGAGGAGCAAGATGAGTTATATGAGGAGCTTCAAAAGAATTTATCTCTCTTGGAAGAAAACAGACGTCTAACAGTCGGGGTGAATTTATCTGGCAAACACAGGACCGAAGCTGGAAAAACAACTCAGAGATTTGAGAAACAAGGTTAAGGATCAAGAATATCGAAAGCGGGAAAACTTAGAGTTGGGAACCGGCACTCGCAAACTGAATAACAAAATTAGAAATATGGTAGAGGATAATGAGAATTTGATAGGGGTAATCTATGAACAAAGAGGATCGAATCATGAAGCTAGAAAGGAAAAATAAGCTTGTACAAGAGGTTAAGGGGGCTGTCGATAAGAAGAATGCGTACATCGTTGAGTTAGAAAAATAATATGACTTATTACGACGAATCGCTGATAATTTACAAGTTGATTTAGAGAATCAAAAAGTTAGGAAGACCAAGTCACCAACTGATAATGAAGAACTATTGAAAGTCAATGCAAGCCTTGAGCACCACGTTAGAGCGTATCAGAACGTGGCAGAGAAATTGGCAAAAAAATACTGAGATATGATTACTAATTATTACAACAACAGCATGACTTGATTCGACAACGATCAGGACATGCTATGGAATGGGTTAAAGGCGTGGCTATGAGAGCGAGCAATATAGCGGAACAAGCATCATTTTTGAAAAAAAGTGTTTTGCCCATCCATCCTAATGGAGACAACTTGTCTAAAGTTTTGAAAGAAATCAACAGAGATTTGACCCCTTTTGGTCATTTTGTATAAACTCATATTGTGGAGTAGTATAGTTGACTTTTACATACTCAAATGTAGTGGATGACTCTATGAATTAAATGAAATTGAGTACTTTTGGACTTTCACTTTATGCAATATCATTTATCTTGCATAAATTTACCTTCATTATTACTATTGTTATTAATATTTATTCTTTTTCAATAGCAAAATCTATCATCTCATTATTTTATTTTTTATTTATTTAAGAAAACTTTTCAAAGATAGGCCGTTAACTTCGACATCCCTATCGAACGCGAACTCAAGTTAGTGTCATGGACAAGCAAGAAAGAGAGCAAACATTAGAGGAAATGAAAGAAGAAATTAGAAAGCTGAAATGGCAAATGGCCAGAGTCCTGAAACTCCTCGCCACGAGTAAGGGAAAACCATGTCTTGAAAATCCGCAAGGGGCTCAATCATCACAAAATCAACTGCCAAACGATACTCCACCGTACCCTCATGGGTTCACTCCAACCTATCAATGTCATCATACCAACCATTTTCAGCATGCTTCACCACTATTAAAATATCCAGCACTATTTATTTCTAAATGTCCAGGAAATGATGCATACAAGGAAAATTGGGTACAAACCATCCATAACGGCACCTGGCCACAACCAAACTTTCACTGCACAAGGCGAACTCACTAATGAGCCAATCATCATACCTGACGTTAATGACCCAAAGGGGTAGAGGCCTGTTACTAAACCAAGCGAAGACCCACCGTCGAAAGATAAGCTGGACTTTTTAGAGGAAAGATTGCGCGCCATTGAAGGGTCAGATGTATATTGTACCATTGATGCCACCCAATTATGTTTGGTCCCAGATGAAACCATCTCACACAAATTTAACCTACTTGAGTTTGATAAATTTGATGGTAGTACATGCGTAAGAAGTCACCTTATTATGTACTGCATAAAGATGGTTATTTGTGCAAATGATAATAAGCTGCTGATTCATTTCTGTCAAGATAGCTTGACGGGGGATTGCATCTCGCTGGTATATCCAATTGGATAACCAACATATTCGGAGGTGAAAACATTTAGCTGATGCTTTCTTAAGATAATACAAGTAAAACATAAACATGGCTCCTAATCGTCTGGATCTATAAAGGATGGAGAAAAAGCCTACTGAAGGCTTTAAAGAATATGCACAAAGGTGGAGGAAATTAGCTGCTCAGGTACACCCCCTTTTCAGAAAAGGAGATGGCTACAGTGTTTATCAACACCTTAAGATCTCCATTCTACAATAGGATGATTGAAAACGCTTCAAACAACTTCTCTGCCATTATAGTGATTGGTGAAAGGATTGAAAATGGGGTAAATAATGGAAGAATTTTGGAAGTCGTATCAGATACATCATCCGTAAAAAAAGGGCCACCAGTGAAGCGAAAAGAATGAGATGTACAGACGATGAATTTTAGGTACTCATCACAAGCTGCGAACCCGAGGTCAAGATTTCTAAAGTATAGTGAAGGGCCCAAATCTGCGACATAATATGTGATGAATATCTCCTAAATTTCGTACAATTACCACTCTCAACAATCAACATTTCAAAATAACCCGATGCCCGAGGTGGTATGATACGAAATAATCAATTGGTGTCAATTCTTTATGAACCTCTACAGCCGCCAAACCCAAGGTGGTATGATCCGACTACTCGTTGTGATTATCATGCTGGGGCAGTGGGAAATTCGACTGAGAATTGCATGACATTAAAAGGTAGGGTACAGACATTGATCAAGGCTGGGTGGTTGAATTTCAAAAAGGCTAATGGGAACCCAAATATCAATTCCAACCCTCTACCAAATCATGAGAATCCTACCGTAAAGGCAATTGAGGACTATTTTCATATGAAAGGAATGATGTGGAAGATGTGAGCATGTCAATGGAAATACTTTTCCATCTTCTTTCTAAAGCAGGGTACATCTACCTAACGCGCTCAGAGGATGAAGCGTTTCTAGGAAGCATATGCATGACTTTGATTGCTTGTTTCATAAGAATGTGACAGGGCATACAATTGCGGAATGTGCTGATTTTAAAATGGAAGTGCAAAGTTGTTAGATGCAAAGATACTTACAATAAATCATAAAGGAGAAAGAGAATACCAGGAAAATGACTCTTTAGTCCTCATGATAACTAAAGAATCATCTGAAGTTAATGTTGAAGTGTCGTCAAATATCTCAAAACCTCTCACAATACATTATGAGGAAAAGTCAACTCGCACCACTACGTCTTATGCTCTGATGCCATCACCATACAAATACCTGGTGCATTTGCTTACAAGGGTTTAAGAGCAGTATCGTGGACGTACGAATATGAGGTTATTACAAGCGGTAACAACAAAACTCAGTGCTAAATCTATCAAACCTCGATCTCCCCATAACTAATATTTCAGGAGTAGGTGGGATGACGAGGAGTGGCAAATGCTACACGCCAGAAGTTTTGAAAATGGATAAAAGCAATGAGTTTGAAAGGCAAAGGAAAAGGAAAGCCAAAGAAGGTGGCAATGGTCATGAGTTCCAGGGAGAAATGCATGGCAGCCAGGTGATAGACCCAGATATAATAAGAGGTACAGAGAAAGAAAGAGCAATGTCTAAAGAAGAAATATGTGAATATTTGAAGCTCATCAAGCAAAGCGAGTATAAGGTGATAGAACAACTTAATCGCTTACCTGCTTGCATAGCTTTATTTCACTCTTTTGAATTTTGAACCACATCGCCAAACATTATTGAAAGTTTTGAATCAAGCATATGTCTGTCATGACATTACGATGGAGAAATTGAGTGGAATTGTGAGAAATATTACCTCACCAAATTTTATCACTTTCACAAATGATGAAATCCCTGTCGATGGTACTGGACACACCAGAGCTCTACATATATCCATGAAATGTAAGGATTATGTTGTCGTAAAAGTATTGATTGATAATGGCTCATCTTTAAATGTAATGCCAAGATCCACACTAGCAAAGCTTCATGTGGACGTGACACATATGCGACCGAGCATGATGATAGTAAAGGCATTCGATGATACCCAAAGGGAAGTATCCGGAGACATAAAGACACAGATTTGAATCGGGCCATGCCTATTCAACATTGTTTTTCAAGTGATGGACATAAATCCAGTTACATTCAAAGAACCGGTTACAGTAGAGCAGTACGACCTTAAAGATGATATCGCCCAGCTTTCAATATCCACAATCTCGGTAAAATCATCAAGGGAAAGTACAAAGGACTTGGTTTCTCAATACTATTCAGATCATGAGCTTAACAATTGGGATGTCACCGAGCTAACAGTGCTTCTTAGAAATTTTCAAGAGTAATGTGTTCATGCCAAAATTCTAATGATTCTACCCAATGCCTTAGGAATCTCGTTGTTATGGGCCTATGTTCTCGTCTATTTCATGTCATCTCTTTCAATGAAAGTCTAAAATCTTATTTCGTTTCCTTTTGCTAATGATAAATACAATTACAGTTCTTTTTGTTCTTCCTTTTATGTCTACGTTTTCCATTTTTGAAATGTTGTTCATACCATGCATTGTTTATTTTCTTTTCTCGCATTCCTTTCATCCAATAATCTGATTCATGTTTGAGAACAGTGATTTTGAAAACAAGAGCATAAGCAATAACTTTGACAATCTCATTCTTAGCGTAGAGTCAGATGAAAGTGACCATGATAGTTTTGAACCATCTCCGGAAATGTTGAAAATGGTAGAAGATGATGATAAAATAACTCAACATATCAAGAGTAAATGGAGGTGATAAATTTGGGATTTGATGGAAAGACGAAAGAAGTCTAAATCAGCACTTCTATGATAAGCCAAAGTTGCTGACAATTAATTGACTTACTCAAAGAGTTATTGATGTCTTTGCATTGTCTTACCAAGATATGCCAGGTCTAGACACTGATATTGTGATTCATCATTTACCACTTATGCTCGAAAGTGAGCCAGTGCGACAAAAGTTACGGAAAATAAAATCAGACATGTTGGTGTAGATCAAAGAAGAAGTTAAAAAGCAAGTAGATGCGGGTTTTCGAGAAGTAGCAAAATACCCTGAATAGGTTGCTAACATAGTCCGAGTACCGAAGAAAATAGGAAAGTAAGGGTATGCGTCGATTATAGAGACTTAAATCGGGCAAGCCCCAAGGATAATTTTTCATTACCCCATATCGATGTCTTAGTAGATAACACTACAGGACATTCAACATTCTCTTTCATGAAGACCGTGAAAAAACCACTTTTATAACTTTATGGGGTACATTTTGTTATAAGGTTATGCCATTTGGTCTAAGAAAATGCAGGGGTGACTTACCAATGAGTACTGGTAACACCATTTTATGATATGATGCATAAAGAAATGGAAGTGTACGTTGATGATACGATTATCAAATCTCGTCAAGGGAAAGATCACACTCACTCTGCGGAAACTATTTGAATGGTTGAGAAAGTTCTAGTTAAAGCTTAACCCGATAAAGTATACATTCACAGCATCTTCAAGGAAACTACTTGGTTTTGTTGTGAGTAAGGAAAGAATAAAAGTTGACCCTGACAAGGTTCGAGCCATCATTGATATGCCACCACCTCAAACTCAAAAGGAAGTTAGAGGTTTCTTTTGGAGATTAAATTACATAGTCTGGTTCATCTCACAGCTAACTACAACTTGTGAACCTATCTTTAAACTTCACTGTAAAAGTGATACAGAAGGATGGAATGATGATTGCCAAATTTCTTTTGAGAAGATCAAGCAATACTTGCAAAATCTGCATATACTTGTTCTTCCAACTCCAAGGCGTCTACTCATTTTGTATCTTACAGTAATAGAAAAATTCATGGGTTACATACTTGGTAAACACAATGCCTCTAGAAGGAAAGAACAAGCAATATACTATTTAAGCAAAAGGTTCACAAACTGTGAGGCTAATTATTCGATGTTGGAGAAAACGTGTTGTGCATTAGCCTGGATGTCACGAGAAAGTCAATAAAATGAAGTGTACTTGCTGATTATCTGACAGATCAACCAGTATAAGATTATTAGCCTATGAAGTTTGATTTTCCTTATGAGAACATATCATTCATATTAAAAAATGAAGGAGAATCTATGGATCTAGAATTGTGAACATTGTTATTTGATGGCGCATCTAATGATGTAGGAGATGGAATTGGGATAATCATCATATCTCATGAAGGAAAGTTTTTCCCATTCACTGTAAAACTATGCTTTAACTATACAAAAAATGTGGTAGAATATGAGGCATGTTCCATGGAAATTCAAGCAGCTTCTGATATGAAGATAAGGAAGCTTCGAGTGTACAGGGATTCATTATTGGTGATACGACAACTAAACGGGGAATGGGAAGCTAGAGACTCCAAACCGGTACCTTACAATAAACATGTAACTAATGTAACTAAGTTAAGCCGAACTTTTGAAGTCATCTCATTTGACCATATACCCAAAGAGAATAGTCAAATTACAGATGTATTGGCAACTCTAGCTTCCATGTTTGCCGCAAACTTTAAGGAAGAAGTGTAACCCATAAAATTGAGAAACGAGATTTACCTCCTCACTGTATGAGCATTGAAGAAGAGCCAGACACAAGACCATGATATTACGACATCAAGCAGTATATAAAGAACGGAGAATATCCATCCAAAGTTCCTAAGAATGATAAACGCACTATTAGAAGATTGTCCATGAGTTTTTTCTTGAATGGCGAAATACTCTACAAAAGAAACCATGATATGGTGCTCTTACGATGTGTTGATGCAAGGGAAGCAAATCAAATCATAGAGGAAGTTCATGAAGGAATTTGTGGTGTTCATGCTAATGGCATCAAGTACGCCAAGAAATGTCATAAATGTCAAATTTATTCGGATAAAATTCACGTACCCGCATCCTCTTTACATGTCGAGGCCGCGCCTTGGCCGTTCTCTATGTGGGGCATGGACGTCATTGGTCCCATCACACCAAAAGTCTCTAACGAGCATCGTTTCATTTTGGTCTCTATAGATTATTTTACCAAATGAGTGGAGGCGAGTTCTTATTCGAGTGTAACCAGAAGTACAGTTGTTAATTTCATTTAAAAGAAAATAATTTGCCGATATGGTCTAGCTAGAAGGATTTCATAGATAATGGGATAGATTTAAATAACAAGATGATGAAAGAATTATGTAAGCAATTCAAAATTAAGCATCATAATTCATCTTCTTATCATCCAAAAATGAACGGAGCAGTGGAAGCAGCCAATAAGAACATAAAAATGATCATAGAGAAGATGACAGAGGTTTATAAGGATTGGCTTGAGATGCTCCCGTTTGTACTATATGAGTATCGCACATCAGTCTGAACATCACTAGGGCAACGCCATTCTCTTCGGTATATGGCATGGAAGTGACCCTTCCAATTAAGGTGAAAATTCCCTCCCTCAGAGTCTTAATGGAGGTGAAATTAGAAGAAGTAGAGTGGGTCCAAACATGATATGAGAAATTAAATTTCATCAAGGAAAAAAGATTGCCTGCATTATGTAGAGGACAATTATATCGAAAAAAAATGATGCACGCATATGACAAAAAATTGTGTACCCGATGTTTCCGAGAAGAAGACTTGGTATTGAAAAATATACTCTCATATCAAAAGGATCACCGGAGGAAGTGGACCACAAATTACGAAAGACCTTTTACTGTCAAGAAGGCCTTCTCTAGTGGAGCTCTCATGCTAACAAACATGGATGTAGACGATTTACCGCATACATTTTATTCTGATACATTCAAGAAGTGCTTCATTTGACCACTCTAAGTATGAAAAAAATGAAGTTGGGCAAAAAATGTTTTTAAAAAGAGTTATCTCGAATGCTGGAGAAATTCTTATTCCATATTTTTTTTCCAAATCTTTGTTTGTAAACATTATTCATCATCAATGAAGAGCCTTTTTTCTTTCTCAATTGACAAATACATATACTTCATCTTCTCGTTATTTTCATTATTTCTTATTCCTCTCAATTCTAAGATATCATTAATTACTCTTGAAATAACTCAAAAGAATAAACTTGGTTAGCTAAAAGCTAATTGAAAAAAAAAAGAAAAGGAACTAAGAAAGGCGGTCTGAGTGCGAGGTGAAATCTGAAAAGTCACCACGAGAAAGTCGGTATGCATGTGACGAACGCTAAAACACGATTGGAGGATTTCAATTAAAGTACAAGAAATAAGCAAAATATGGAGAAATTATTCATTTTTCTTCATTATCGATGTGAAGCCGAATATTACACAAACCAATGAATAAGAATGCATCATTTTCTTGAAAGTATGCTCGATACTTCATTGCGAGTCTATGACCCTAGGCCAAGTGATTGATTTGAAGGATGAAGGATATGGTGACATTAGTCAACTTTTAAAAAAATCATCAAATAATTTCCTTACAAATGTTCACAATCATGCATGCATGCACTCATAATCACTACTTTACGTTTATGTTTAATAATTACAATGCATAGACATGTATCATATTGATATGCTTTGATGCAATTCAAGTGCATGAATCATTTAAGGATATTCTTTTGAAATCCACACATGACTTTCCAACATTTAGAGCATGCGTTAGTCTAGCTCTTGTACCATATGAAACTTGTAAAAATCAGATCAAATATCATTTCCACATGTTCAGTTAAATCGAACCCGAATTGATTCGAGGTCGAAGCCTGCGTCTATCCAGGTTCGTTTCCTTCCAAATATATCGGTTAAATCGAATCTGACTTTGTCCCGGTCGAAGTCAAGTGTCAGCGCCTAGTTTGTTTCAATTGATATGGTTAAATCGAACTCGTATCGAGTCGAGGTCGAACCCTACGTCTATCCAAGTCCACTTCATTTCTTTATCTTTGGTCAAATCGAACCTGACTTTCTCGCGGTCGAAGCCTGGTATCAGCGCTTGGTCCGTTTCAATTAACATGGTTAAATCAAACCCGCATCGAGTCAACATCGAAGCCTGCATCTATCTAGGTCCACGTCCTTTCTTTATCTTATTTTAAATAGAACCCGACTTTGTCGCGATAAGTCTAGTGTCAGTGCCTGGTTCGTTTCAATTAATATGGTTAAATCGAACTCTTATTGAGTCCATGTCGAAGCATGTGTCTATCCAGGTCCATTTTATAAGTTTCGTAATTTCATTGCACCCGAATAAGTCGAGGTTTTTATTCCACTTATCCATATAATCTTTTCTCGATCAAAATATTTATCTACACCTTTGTACACCATCTAAGTTTAGAAGCGTGAACAAAAGGGGAAAACTGTAGATACCGTATTTTATCCAGTCCAATACTTTAAAAATATAAATTTTATTTCTTGGCTCATATACTAGTCTAAGACTATGTGTAAGATTTGAAAAATAGCACAATGCTTAAAATAAGAAGAATAGTCCAAGGAATGAAAAATAAAAAGGGAACAAAATGACTAAAAATAAAAAGTGAAGCCATAAGTTTGCCTATAAATAGAGGGAAAGTCTTCACTTGAAAATGGAGATTGAAGAGTGAGAAAGAGAAGGGATTTTAGAGAGAGAAATATGGTCTTGAGAAACTAGGAGACTTTTTAAAATAACAGAGAAAGAGAGTTTTCATTTCTATTCATATTTCATCTTCTCCTATTCTTTTTATTAAGGTAGTTCACATTTCTTGCATTTTAGCTTACAATATATCTTATTCATTATTATTCATCATCTCTCTCTCTTCATACTCATATAGTTGATATTTCTTTTTTTCCTTTTACATACATAAGTTGTTTACTCATTCTTTATCATTTCTCCTACACTTAATCTTAAGTTTTATTTCCATGTATTGTTTATTTTTCTACAAGTTTGATAATGAGATATTTTTGTTATTGACTCAATCAATGAGGATGAGGATAAAGCTTTTGAGGGGTGTAAAATTAACTTAATGTGAATCAACCATTTAATGGGTTGAAAGTGTATATTTAATGAAAAGATCTCCTATGATAATTTCTCATACATAAAAATGCACAAAATAGAGAGTAAAACCCTCACAAGATTATGCAAATATTTAAGCTTTGAATTTTTTTTTATGTTCTTACAAGTCTTTTCTTCTTCTTCTTTTTTAACTTTTGTTCATCATTTTTGTGACGCTTGTTTGAACTAGTTACCATCCATGATCATTCCTATCAATGAAGGAAAAAAAGGAAAAATGATAATTAGTGAACTAAGTAGTCCAAAATAAAAAATTGATATATTTATATCTCAAACAAAAAATATTTTATTTTGAAAGTTTTATTGATTTTTCTTTAGTGACACTTGTTTAAACTAGTTATTATCCATGATCATTCATAGTAATGAAGGAAGAAAGAAAAAACGGTAATTAGTGAACTATGTAGTCAAAAATAAAAAATGGTATATTTATATCCCAAACAAAACTTATTTAGTTATTTTTTAGTGATACTTGTTTAAATTAGTTACCATCCATGATCATTCTTTTGCTACTTAATTAACATTGAGGGAAGAAATGAAAAATAGTAATTAATAGACTATATAGTAAAAAATAACATGTTCATGTCAATTACGTATGAAATTAAGCACTTTTTTCATAAATTAATTTATTTACACATGAAAATATTTATTATTAATTTATTTATTAAATAATTATAAATATATATTTTAGAAAAGAAATTAAAAAAAAACAAAATCAGAAAACAAAAGGTGATGTAATTTTTTGTTATTTTGTTATTTTTTGTATTTTATTTTATTTTTTTTAGTTTTTTTGTTTGCATTTTATTTCTTTTTTTTTGTTTTTTTTTATTTTTTCTATTTTTTATTAGTAGATATTATTGATTTATTTTAATTTATTTTTGTATATCTTTTTACTTATTTCACATATTGTTTCCTTATTTTTACTCTACATATTCTTTTCAAATTTATCATGCATACTTTATCATCTCTAACATTTCTTTCCATTATTCTTTTTTTTCTTTATAGTTGTTATCTCTTGTTATTTATTTATGTATTATTTTCATACCATCATGACTGATTGTGTGTGATTATTATATCATTCGTTTATCATTAGAATTGGTGTTCATAAATTAAAACCATAACAATTTGATTTAAATTTTATTAATTTCTTTATTTAGTTTTCATTAAAAAAAATCTGATGACGGACTTTAGAATTTTTGGGATACCAGATTTTTTGAACTACCGAGGTGATGAGTTAGTTTTAGGATACCGAGAGCAACTCCAATAATGCTTTGATTTAAGAAAAATATAAAAAAAAAAATTCAATGGTCTTTGTACGACCCATAAAGGTAATTTATTTGCTCATTTTTATGATACAAAATGTACCAAATGGGACATTCAAAATTGAATTCTATAACATTATTTTAAAAAATAATTTGGATAACATTTGATTAAATTTGGTAATCATTTTTCATAATGGGTGTTGTGGGGTGCTAATACATTCTCCATACGCAAATGACTCCCGAAACCAACTTTAAATTTTCGCAGACCAAAATATTTTGTTTTCAAATTGAGTGACCAATCACGACCTAAAATGATTGGTGGTGACTCCGAATTTCCTTTTTTCAAAATGATTTTTCAATCGCCGCTCCGCGTCACATGCACGTTGCGACAATGGAAAAGGAATGTCCTGATGGCGGGAAATGAAATGTCTCGAGAATGGGAAAGAAATGTTCTGGCTGCGAGAAAGGAAATGTCTCGAGAACGGAAAAGTCTTGAAGAATGGGAAAATAATGTCCTGATGGCGGGAAAAGAATTATCTCGAAAAGTGGAATAGAAAAATCGTGACAACATGAATGACTATGAGTAAGGAAAAAGGGTACATCATCCACTACGGGAATGGCAACGGAAACGGATATGGCTATGAGTACGGAAACGGGAAACGTTGGGAGGAAATTATATGAAAAATCGTATACCATCGGAAAGAGAAGTCTACTTTTTGTAAATCTTTACGAAAATAAATTCAGAACTCTCAATCAAAAGTTATGATAGTTTTCGTAGGTACTATTTAGGAAAGTAAATATATGCACACTTCTCAAATTTAAATTTTAAACCATACCCATTTATGTAGCATTATATGACAAATTATATATTGTTAAAAATATATAGATGTCTACTTATTGAAGAATTACGTAGAACTTGATTTAGAGCTCTTGAGAAAAAGCTATGACAATTTTCATTAAAGCTGCTCAGGAAAGTAGATTATGCAAAATGATCAACTTCGCAAATATACTGTATTTATTGGAAGCGAAATACATGGAGAATGTTATATCATTAGAAATATACAAGTCTATTTATTGTGTAATTTTACGGATTCAATTTGGAGTCTTCAATCAAAAGTTACGATAATTATTATACGTATTATAGTAATCAAAAGTGAAATATATGGAGAATATTAGATCATCAGAAAAGTAAGGCTATTCATGCCTTTCAAATTGAATCTTTAGACTGCTTCATTTTAGATAGTATTATATAAAAAACTATATACCGTTGAAAAGATATGGATGTATATTTTTTGAAGAATTTTACGTAACTCAATTCAGAGCTCTCGAGCATAAGTTATAATAGTTTTTATGAAGGTTGTTCAGGAAGGAAGATTGTGCAGAACAGACAACTTTTTAAATTATACCGTGTCAATCCGAAGTCAAATACGTGGCGAATTATATATCATCGGAAACCTATGAAAATCAACTTCATGAAGAATTTCCCAGAATTCAATATAGAGCTCTCAATCAAAACTTATGACACGATAACGTGCAGAACTGTCAGCTTCATCTATTAAGTTTCACCAACACATTAATACTTATGTGATAAATCATATGTCGGTACAAAGCTTTGGAAGTCAGTTTCTTGAAATTCTTTATGGAATAAGATTCAAGCTTCTAAAATCAAGTTACGGTATACTTGTTTCCAGCTTATTCCATTAAGATATTATATATGGTGTTGTTCAACATTCTTATCGCATATATTTGTGTACGAGAAAAAGAAAAAGAAAAGTAAATGGGAGAAAAATCTATCAATGAGCCCGTAACAAAAGAAACAGGGGAAACTCTATCAATGAGCCTGTAGTAAAATAAAAAGTGGACCATGGCTCTACAAAAAGAGTCTAAATCTTTAGGAGTGTCTACGAGCAACGTTCTCAAAATAAAATTAAAATAGGGTCATGGTTCCACAGGAGCCTAAGTCATTGGAAGTGTCTACGAACATCATTTCGAGAAGGAAATCAAAACGGGGTCGTGGTTCCACAGAAGGAGCCTAAGTCATTATGAGTATCTACGGACACTATTCTCAAAAGAAAATCAAAACGGGGCCATAGTTCCACATAAGGAGCCTAAGTCCTTGGGAGTGTCTAAGGACACCGTTCTCAGAAGGAAATCAAAATGGGGCCATGGCTCCATGGAATGAGCCTAAGACCTTGGGAGTGTCTACGAACATCATTCTCATAAGGAAATAAAAAACTTCAAAACAGAAATATCCTTGTCTAACGAACCAGATGATGCTCAAATAATTTATAACGGAAACAACTGAAGAAAGCAAAGATGAAATGTTTTTTGAAAATAACTAAGCGGACGATGTTGAAACTACAGGCCAAAATAGGGTCACAGTTCTTTATTCGAACCTAAGTTCTCATCTCAAAAGATAACATATAGTTTATAAGTCCTACTCCCAGAAGGAACTAGGAGCATGAAAAGTCCTTGAGATGGGAATCTCGTAAGTCCTACTCTCAAAATGAAAAATAACTAAAAAAGGAAAAATCGTGGAAACAGACGACTCAAACGGGCTCACTTCATCACAACAGGAATAAAGAAATTGCAACAAATGGAAGAGCGGACCAATTACATTATAAACGGGGAGGGAGTTCCACCCTCAACAGATGGAAAATAGAAACGGCTAATACAGGCAAGCATATTCTTGCCTGAGCATTCCTTGAAAATTTTTTATGAGTGTGTTTTACACTCATAATTTAGATAATCTTAACTTTAATTTTATTGGTTCTTTGAGTTTTATCTTTTGATTTATGTTTGTTTTTGTTTTTATCTTATAGGTTAGATATTCAAATGCATTTGAGTTGATTTTGAAAGATTTGGAAGGAAAAAATGTGGATAAAATGAGAAAAAGATGGATCTGGGTAGAATGGCCAATGGCAGCAACCACAAGAAGTAGTAAGCCAGCTCCACGGTGCTGGCGCGTAACAGATTGGCCAGTGTCGCGACACTCACTCCCACCATCGCGACGCTGGCGTGATTTTAGATTTCTTTTCAATTTTTTCACTCCAATCCAATCCTTGATGAACTCTAGAGTATAAATATAATATCTTAGGATTCTTGGAGGGCCTTTGGATGTGTAAGGCTGAGGAGAAAGCTTTTTAGAGAGGAAACAAAGATGGATCTAATCGAGAGACGGATCTCAACTTCAATTCATCCGTAAATCTAAATTTTTTCTTCTATTTTCCTCTATTTTCATGACTATTATTAAGATATTTTTCTATTCTAGTATGTTCTAAAAATTTTATCTAAGACGACGACGTAGCCAAACCATGATTGTTCATAAACTCTAATTTTCAATTCAATCGATGTTTATTCAGTATTATTGAATTATCAATTTTTTTCAATTAACTTATTTAATCAAATTAAATAACTTAAAACCGAAAACATACGATTATGTATATACAACATTAAATGAGAAGACAAGGTTAGAAATAATTTTTCACCTATACTTTGTATCGAAGAATTTCTGAACTGACGGAATTCCTTCGAGCGTTATTCGTTTAGGGATCTGAATCACACACTTGAACTCCAATAACGAATTGTAAATTTTATCCACCAATAACCACCCGTTAATTTCATAAATATATCTCACGAGAATTTTGTATAGGAATTTGAGTTTGGGCTCTCAAAATGATTGAAGAATAAAAATCTAAAATTTTCTCTTTCAATATAATTTTCGACGGCAACAAGGAGGAAGGGAAAATGTTTTTCTCTTTTTGTTTTTTTAACAAGCAACTGTATCTTATCCAATATTTATCTGCAATCAAATTACTATTAGATATTGATAAAATGTAATTTTTGATATTTATAAATACAGACATATGTTTTTAAATTTCCAAAAATTCATCCCATATTTCATAATTGCCGAACATTACAATATTCCTTAGAGTTTGAGTTGTATCGTGATTCATCAATCTAATTAATAAATTAATTGATCATTATCAATTAATTAATTCATTTTTATATTTAATAATTAGAAAATAATAAACTAATTAATTTCAATACATATAATCACACTTAATTAATTAAGTGTCATCACTCATCACATATAAGTGTAGGAAAATATATCTTGGCACCAAAACACATTTTGATCCAATTTACTTTGTTTCTCTATTTCTGTTCTCATGAGTTATTTTTGAGACCGAATGAACCCACATGAACAAAGTTAATGATTCAAATACCCGATAAATTTATCTCTATAAACTCCTGACCTTTTTAATCTTGATATGGTATGACTTCACTATAGATTCGATGCCGGATCAGCTCTCAATTCATACGAGCTACATTTTTTGTTGATGTAAATAAACTCTTTTATTTTTGCGGTTTACAGAATAATTTAACATACCCATCGTGAATATCAGTAACAAGAATGAAATATAAAATTATCGTTTTATCGCTCTTGTTATTGTTTTCTTAACTTCTTTATTGATTGTGAATAAAAAAGACATAATAATGAATTATCTCGTATAATTCACAAATCTTAATCAATAACTTAATTTATTAAATATCTAATCAGGTTAATTTATTTACACACATGTCACAGGTTTTAAACATTTTTTGGTGAAAAATTCTATTTAATATTACTGATATGGCTTATTATTTTGACAATCAGACCACACTCTAACGATACGTGGGACTATATCATAGGGGCAGCCAAACAGTTTTCCAACGCGTTTACAAGTTTTACTTGCTTTTCTGGGCACTCCGTCATTGCACTCATTGCGCTTTAACCTTTATCATCATCTCTCATCCATTTCCATTAATACTCTCTTTCTCTCTCTCTCTGTCTACCATTTATACTTGCTTTCCCATCTTTTCCATCTAAAATTTGGCAGAGGCGAAGAGTAATGGCCAGGATTATTTTTCTGTTTGCGCTTTGTGTGCTGCCGGCACTCGTTATCGCTGGGCGACCCTTCAGGAACCCATTTATAGTGAAGGGCAGAGTGTACTGCGACACTTGCCGTGCCGGTTTCGAAACCTCCGCCACCAACTATATTCCAGGTAACTTCTCGCCTTGTTCTTTCGCTCTCCGTATGTAGAAATTAAAAACGTATCTCACTGCTCTAGATCCATGCACCGATCTAGCTTTTGAGTGTCCGGATTTTAGAAATCAGCACTTAGTTATTTTTCCCGCCTTTCATAATCAAATGTATGGCAATTTGGGTGGATTTGGCCTAAGGTGATGTTAGATCTGCATTTGCTAAGATATAGAATGTGGATCGACTGTGCTATGATCAAACCAATTTGGATTTTGGAGCTGGAGCATGTAAAAGACTTATATGGAAATTAGAATTGACTACTGTCTGGTGCCATGCATAATACCTAAAACGTTAAGGATTTAATAATGAGATACGAACGATTAATTTATTAGCAATAGTTTAATATTGACAATGTTCTGCATTATGTGGACCATTTGGCATGAGACTTGAGAGGAACAAGAGGGCTTTTGCTCCTTTTTTATGACTTGTAAAGAATGGATCCACTCTTTAGATCCTCACTTAGAGACCAACTTTTTTAACAGTTGGGATCTCTCTTTTGTACTGCCCTAACGGTTTTCTTTTGAATATATATATGTATATGTACCTTTTACTGATAAAAAAAGGTTAATATTAACAATGTTATAAAGAAATCATGAATTTTTTAATTAATCCCGACTAATGCTGGTTGTCAGGAGTGGATCTCTCTCTCTCTCTCTCTCTCTCTCTCTCTCTCTCTCTCTCTATATATATATATATATATATATATATATATATATATATGGGTTGTCTGTATGGAGTTTTGTGAGCGTTAAGAAAGAGAATAGTTAAATGTTGAACTAGCAGTTTACAAGATCCGACTATGACCGTTTATCAGTTGCTTCTGGTTTCCATTCCCTCTGTAATAAGGATATTATTTTTTTTATCGGGCCATAAGGATATTATTATTGACAAAGTGTTGAGGAAGGAAGAACATTTGAAAAGCAAGGGTGGCAATATTATATTATAGTCAAGATTCCTTCTCACATCACTAGCAAATTGGCATATCGAGAAACAAAAACAAAGCACCGTGAACTTTTAATTATTTGTTATTCCACTATCTGACGATCTGGTTCTCAGTTACTTATGCTCACATAAAATGTTTTATTGGCGATCGTTTGACATGATTAGTCTTAGACTCAAATTCAAATTCAAGGAAGAAAGGAAGAAAGGAAGAAGGCTTTAATGATTATTAGAATAATACCGCATGGCTGCGACCTGCTTGAGACACAAATCCGTCTTTGTGGATAGCTTTGTTTTTCACGTATTAACATTCTTGCGATTTCAATCTTTGGCATTTTCTTTAATGTACTGGCAATGGTACCCACCTCAAGCTAGTCTAGTAGTAAGGGTGAGCTTGTGACTGTGGTAGGTGCACAGTTCCTGGGTTTGAACTTTGAATCCCCCGACCAGGATCTACCTTGAATTTGAATTTAAATGGGAATCCGTGGTTTTGGGTTGATGCGCTAGATTTCCCAGAGTTTGCCCAGTCTTATGCGCTAATGGTTATCAGATGTCTTCTCCGTTATCAGAACAAATTGTACTGGCAATGGTGGGTACCCTCCCAATTGTCGGATTGCGTTTCGCGAGTATGGTCATCTAGGCAGTTAGGCGGAGATAACTTCATCGCTTAAATTGGACCATGTCACTTGATCTTCTCCAATCAATTTTTATTTTCATTTTGCACTCCCTTTTCCCCCTCTTAAATATTTTCGTGGTGGTACAGGTGCTCTGGTCAGAGTGGAATGCAAAGACAGGAACACAATGCAGCTTCTGTACAGCCAGGAGGCCTCAACAGACTCAACAGGAACTTACACAATTGTTGTCACAGATGATCACGCCGACCAATTTTGTGATGCCATGCTAGTCAGCAGCTCTCAGAAAGACTGTGCAACAGTATCTCAAGGCCGTGACCGAGCCCGTGTGATCCTTACTCGCAACAACGGAATTGCATCAGACACCCGCTTTGCCAACGCCATGGGCTTCATGAAGGAACAAGCTTTGGCTGGTTGTGATAACATTCTAAGGCAGTACCAAGAGTTTGAAGATTAGACATAATATGGTTTGGGTTCCTCTTGTGTTTTCTAAGATTTGGATGGTTTGTCTGCTTTTATCCTAATTTTATGTACTGGCGACTGAGGGACGTTAATTGTTATCTTAAACTTATGCACTTAATTATCTACTCTTGTTCTTTTTTTTTTGAGTGTCTGGTATATTCTGTTAAAGGACACTTACAGAAATCATGTTGAGATTCTTTTTTTGTCGCACAAATTGATATATTTGATTAGGATAGCTGAATGTCAGACTGTAGTTAATGTGAGCATTAGACTTGCAATTTTAAGATGGATGAGTAACAACCTCACTTATCATGTATTTTATGACATTAGATTGGTGAAGGGTAATACTAGCTTCGTCACAAAGCCCACACCCAGTAGCCCAATTGGACTGGTGCCAGCCCAACATGCTTTAGCCCGGCCTGAGTCTGATTATTGGGCTTCTATGGCCTGGTCTTAAAATATTAGGGTTCGGCTTGGGCTGACAATTAGCCTCTAGAGTCGGAACGCGGGCGGGCTAAATTGTTTTAATTGGATTGGCCCATTGGATGGGGTTGGGGTTACCAGTCCCGCTTACATCCCATTTTAGTCATAAATTATGTCCTAATTGATGATTGCTATTCTCACTCCCTCTTTTATTTTTCACTCATATCTTCAATGTATACATTTTTTTTCATCAAATTTATATCTTCTATAACCTCTAACTTTCACTTTTTCAAACTCTTGTTTTATTACCAAAAATCAAGCTCTTAATTTATAAGTTTTCAAGTTTCAAAATTTCGAGTGCTTAATTTCTTATCTTTGTGAGCTATTAAGTTTTAAATCTTCTACTCAAACACTCTAAGCAGGTTTGAGGAATCGTGTTAGATTACATATTTAAGTAGTTTATAATTTTGGTAGTAATATTTAGCAATTGTGTGTTACTTATTAGTTTTAAGTTATAACATTTCATAATTAGATAACCATAAAAACATCTAATAATATCAATTGAGAAAAATGATGTTTTGATGAAGACAATTTTAAATAAAGACTATTTTGAAAGCTTCATCCGCAGGCCTGGCTCTTTGACCCAGCTAATTAGTCCATTGTAATCCCGACCTCATGGGTCGGGCTTATACCTCCATATTTCAGATTGGGTCAACCCGACCCGACCTGACGCGTTCACTGATCAACTGCGACTAGGGTGAGGACCAACAATTTTTAGATCTTTGATGACCCTGAGATAATAGTTATACCATCTGAAAAGAAATGGTATATCAATTTTTTCATAAATATAACTAGCTCATATGGCAAAGCCCCAAAAGTGGTTGAGTATCGCTGGTAAGACTTTAACATACAATTATCTTGACATGGAAATCTATTACATACTAAAAAATTCTAGTATACAGTGATAGGATCCCCGGACTTGGAAATGAAAAGGGTATTTCTAATTTTATTTTATTTTTAAACTATTTTTTAGGTAAAAAAAATCAAATATAAACTGTTTTTTATGGATTTGTGTTCTTAGAATCTCAATTGTTTCTAATTGAACGACATAGAAGAAGTTGAAGTATAACCGTCCAGATTAAATATAAAAGGTTCAAATCGATTTTATCACGTGATTATATTTAAGTCATCGTCCACATCAGTTCTATTAAAAAAAGGTTTATCAATTACATATAATCATATTCCAGCCATCCAAAACACATTGACTGCCTGGATCACACGAACTAGTTTATAAGTTGGCTTTGAAAAACCCTTTCCAAGTTGTCTGTACTTTGTTGACCCACGAAAGGGAAATCGGCATGGTTCAATCAATCTACCAACCATCAAAGTAGGTGCAAGAAGTGGTGTGCAATGTGCAAGAAGTGGTGTGCAATGTGTTGACAGTCAGGGGGATAATTTTAATTATACTTTTCATTTGATTTTAATGTACGCGTTTTCTTCAAATTTATGTTAATTTCACTTAATAGACTTATAGCAGTAGCATAAATTTTGTATATTAATCACTTATATTTCTCATTTTTTTTTAAATTCAGTGAATTTGTGTTAAAATATGCAATATATAGTTAACATAGTAAAAACCTCCAATATCTTCTGAAATTTAGATCATTGCACATTTTAGTCTATTAACTTTTAGAACGTAAACTATATAGTTCATGTTTAAACGTCTAGTAATTACTATCAAAACGATCTCATGTGAAACACGCAATTTGATAAAGAAATCTCACGAAATCACATTAACTTCCCGCCAACTTGCTAAAAATCATGTTTTCTAAGTCTCAATTTCTCTCAATTTTGATTATGTGCATATCCCGTTTTCATTATGTTAGTAATTACTAGTTAGTGTTTAAATAGAGACTACGGAGTTTTATATTTCAAAAGTTAAAAGATTAAAGTGAATCACCCATTTTTGAGAGGGCATTAGGGATTTCACATTTCTTTTATGTATAAATCTGCTCTAGAAATTATACATGTCAGTCAAATTTTGATAGAAAATGGAAGCAATTTATATAAGAATTAAATGAAATGTGAAATCCCTGAGTGTAAAGTAAATGAAGAGAATACATATTTTACACAGTCTCCAAAGCAAAAGTGAGCTCAGGAGTTTGGACAAGAGAGATAAATATGTAATTTTACACGATCTAAAAACAGCAAGATTCCTAAGAATGAATGGACAGGACCAGGAATAATTCTATGGCATATTCGATAAAAAAAAGGGGACAGTTTTTATCCCTGTCATGGACACGTGTCATCACCTGGAAAGTTACAAACAAAAAGAGTCCCAAAAGGTAGATGTATTATATTTTTTTCCAACCCTCATGTTCTTTGTTCTCATTTTCTTTTAATAATATAAATAAAATATTATATTTTTAACGTAACATTGAAAAAAATATATTGAATGTTCATACGGAAAATTTTGATGAAAATGGAGGACTTGTGTGGAGCACGTGGTTTTATATTTAGCAAACAGCCACTGAGCCACACCACACCACAACACAAGGCAGGTGGCAGGTGCTCTAAAAGAGTTAGGTGGTGTTCGTTGGCCCTTTTATGGGTCGCCTGGTTAGGTACCCTTTTCCCTTCTTTTTTTCTGTTCGTTTTGGACGAATTACATTCTTTTCCCTCTTACAAATTTACTTAAAATTTCAGTTAGTTGTAGATTACCTACCTTCTCAATCAAAATTTTGAATAATTTATATTTAAAATTTTGATATTTTTGTTACAATATATAAATTATTGGATGTTAATTATTTAAGACTTGATTTTATGAAAAAAAAATTGATTGTAACGTTTTAACTTATTAAATTATTTTTAAAACAAATTATAGTAAAGTCAAGAGTTACATTAAGGAGGGTCAATGTTTCTCTTCCAACATCATCAAATAAACTAAGGGTGCGCATGATCGGTTCAGTCTCGCTTTTAGCATAAAAATTGAACCGAACTGACCAATTATGTGTTGGTAGGTGGGTCAACATCTTACCACGCGGTGGAGGCCTGGAGGGGCCAAGTCACAGTCGAAACCTAAGTGTAAGTGTTTGAACTAAATAAGGAAAATAAAATTACGTCTTAACTACTAACTATAACTTTTAGTTTAATAGTAATTGTTTGATCCAATAATTGGTATCAGAGTTTGATGGTCAGGGCTGGCTCACGCGTGACCGAGTCGCCTGTCGAGAGGGAGAGCGAGAGAGCAAGCTAAGAGAAACAGATGATATAGAGATAGTAGAGAGAAACAGAGAGAGATGATGTACCATATACAGAGCTGGTCGGAGCTGAGAGAGGTAGCCGCGAGAGAGAGCGTAGAGAAATAGTTGCGAGAGAGAATCTCTGACAGAGAGCTGAAAGAGAAAGTTGCAAGATATGCATGCAAGAATGAAAGACCTGAGAGAAAGCTTCACCTCACGAAGAGAAAGCTCTATGAGCTTCGTCGCAGAGAAAGCTCTTTGTGAGCTTCGTGCGGGGGGAGTGGGGGTTGAAGAGAGAGGCGCTGTGAGAGAGTGATTTTTTGTTCAATGACTTTTAGGTTTGAGATTTTTGTTCCCGAGGCCCTTTTGCCCCCACGTAAAAATATGCACTCTCATTGCATTTTGGTATAAAACTCCATCCTTGAGTGCAGCTAAAACACTTAATTCTTGTAATGAAAGATTGCTTAATCTTTCACAGCCAATATGAGTGTGATTATTGTTGTGAGCTTTAAGATGCTTAATCAACCAATGAGAGGAATGTGAGATGGATGATGAGTCATTAAAGCTCTGTAAAATGAGGAGGAGGCAAAGCTTTGGTTATACTATTCATAACTTGAGCTGAAGTTGAAACATAACGAACCTCCAGAACATTGAGAAGAACCTTGATCACGAATGAAGCAGACATCGATGTCAATGTGTTTGGTGTGAGAATGAAACATTGGATTAGTAGCAGGAGAGGGTGCGCTTTGGTTATCGAACCAAATGATTGGTGATTGAGGAAGAGACAGACGAAAACTCTTTGACGAGGGAGAGCAACCACACTAAATCAGTTGTAGCAGAAGCAATGGCACGATACTCTGATTCTGTACTTGATTGAGCCATGACTGATTATTTTTGTGAGCTATAGTTTATAAGATTGCCACCAAGAAATACGTAAAGGTCATTAATCTGATTCATGTCAAATCTACTATTGATCCTATTTTTAAGAAAAACGATTCCAAACTTTATTAAATTTCAATATTCTATGTACCACTCGTTGTTTAGTATTGACAAATAAAATGGGTCGAATCTCCAAAACACGCTTTTCGTAAATTAATCAACGAATTAAGAAAATAAAGAAATGAATAATTTAACAGGTTTTTTTAGAAAATGATGACTTGTCAAATAATCAACTAGTGTTAGCCTAGTTTAATTACATTGAATAATAATCATGTCTGTATCATCCATACATCACCTTCAAGTTAATATGACAATCTCAATGCAATTTGTGTTCATATTAAATTGTCACTCAAATATTCCGCAGATTTTTAATTTTGTTTACAAGTCATCCTTACGCCTCATGCAAATCAATGTGATTGAAAATTTAACTCATAAAATCATGTCATGTTATCATTAAGAAGAAATTCAGAGGTATTAAATTATTTAGGTCTATTCTTTTTATCTATAATCTCTGTTATATTTTATTGATGTTTATATTGATCATGATGATGATGTCATTAAAAATAAATTAAAACCGAAGGGATTAAAATGAAAGAGTTTAAAGATTCAGGGATCAAATTAAAATTAATGCAGTAATGAGAACTAATAGCATGTTTTACCCTAGTTTTTTGTTAAAGACTTTCAATACGAACTATATATTGTTAAAAAAACTAAATATGAAAGTTTGAAATACCAATGAAAATATTGGAAGTTAGTGTGTTAATTATGTTTAACATTAATTACTGAGTATTTTTTATCATAACTAAATTAGAGTATCAACACATAATAGTGGAAGGAAAAAGAAAAAATCACATTAGAAAAAAAGAAGCTGTGCTAACAGAAATTTAGATGAATTTTTTTTATATATGTTATTAATATTAGGAATAGAATTGCACATAATTTTGATAAAATATATGGGTTGGTTGGTGCATATTTAAAATATGTTATAAGCCGATGGAGAGGTTGGGAGGTGTTGTCCTTTATGTTCACGAAAGGCTGTTTGGAAAAAAAATCAATGTTTATTAAAAAAGATTGGCCCCTTTCTCGGAAAGGTGGATTTACTTATAATATATGCATTGTAACTTATAATAGTAACTATTTATTATAATTTTCATTTTCATTTGAAAATGTTATTTTGAACATACCAATATTTAAGCTAAAAACAAATTTATTATTGGATAATAAGACATTAAGTTGGCATAAAATATTTATGCTTCAATCCTCATACTCTTATAATTTGGTCACAGATGTTTATAAAAAGTTTGTGATTATTAATGGAAGTAATGATTAGTTGAATAAATCACTTAACTATTAATTAAGGAGCATACATGTAAAAGTAAAAAGCTATTATTTTTGGACCTCGTAAAATTAGTTATCATCTATTCATAGCCATGTTTTAAAAAATGTATGATTTATATAAACCATGGAGTACTGAAGTAGGAATATTTTTATCAGCTACTTAATATCACGTGTTAGGGATGTGCAAACGCCCTTAAAAATTTGTTTCATCCTTAAAAACCGTCCTGTCCCCTGATTTTTTTATAAATAGTTCAATATTTTTATTTTTTTAAAAATTTAACCTTTAAGTTTTTTAATTTTAACCCTTAATTTTTTAATTTTAACTTTCAATTTTTTAATTTTTAACATTTTAATCTTTTGAACTTTAAATCAATTTTAATTTTTAACTTTTAAATTTTTTATAAAAAATACATGTCATGTCCCGCTCGGGATTTCTCCTCAACAGGGGATCGGATGAGACTTAAAAAAAATTATTCCATCTCGTGCACACCCCTATCATGTACAATGTACTTTTTATTTATTTATAAATATTAATTTTATATTATCAATTATAATCGATCACCGCGTGTAAAACTAAATCGTAATCTATCTGAGAACATTGATTTAAATTTATGAGGACACTTTTAACAAACAAAGCATATTGGAGGTTTGGTTGGAAAATAGTGAAAGTTAAAGAGTTATTTCCTTAATTTAACCTATTTTTAAATAGAAAATTAGTTTTGTATTATTTTATGTTTTTTTACAAATAGAACGAACATAAGAAATATAATATGAAACCAACTTGGCTTGTCGAAAGATCCAAAACAAAAAACCTGCTTTTAAAAAAGAAGAAGAAGAAAAAAACTAAATATGTTGTCGATTTCTACTAGAGTGTTGCCAAGTTGTTGGGGAGAAGAAACTTGTCATTGCACTGTTCTTATAAAGTGCAAAAAACAACGACGATTTTCTCTATATATTGCTTCTGATTATTTTAATTTCTCAATATATATATACACATCATATTTTCTACGCTTTCGGCTTTCCTCTCCAATTTTGTACAACCTCAATCACCATCTTCACCTTCTCCGTCAAACTTTCTCGTAATAAACTCTTCCCCTTCTCCCCTTTTGCACCTTCTGTGCCTCGGTTTCTTCGCTGCGTCTATAAAACAAGGTACGATTTTTCCAACCGAATTTTATTCTCAATCAACCTAGTTTTCCCGTTCTGCATTCGGGTTCTTCGCATTCTGAAAGGTTTCTGGTGTTTTTCTTTTTGGTTTAATCTTGAGATGGGTTCGCTTCTTTTATTTGTGATTCTGGTTTGCGATGGACTAGTCGGTTAAAGTTTGCGAGTTTTATTTTGTATTTGGAACATTTGTTGTTTGGATTCTCGGAAAACCCATGTGTGTATTTGAAATTTAAAGCTATGGTATTTGATTTGCTTGTTCACTATGGACCGGACTCTGGGTCTGGGTTATTGAGATCTGATATTCTTTCTAAACAGCAATCTGAATGTTTATTTAACCATATTTTGTATTTAATGGAGTAATATTTCAAAGTAATCATATGAGTTTCTTCACTACCGTTTTTAGAATAACAAAAGCGAAAACAAATGAAGCAATGTTGTTTGAATATATGAAAACGTGTTTGGTAGAAGTATTCAAGAAGTTTTAGTATAAATTTTCTGAAACTTGTTTAAAAACAGTTTTAAGATCGGTTAAGATCGAAATAAACGTTTGACAAACTTGTTTATTAGAAACTTTTCTTTTTAAATTTCAAAAACAGAAAAACAATTTTGGAACTCCTACCAATTGGTTGTGCAATGATGCATGACTTTTGTTTTCTTAATTTCTTTTCACACCATCCATTTTCTCTCATTGATACCTAAAGTCATAGATTTTGTATATGGATTTTTTATACAGTTGAATATTTGCCTGCTTTAGTGTTTTTGCTTTACTTTTGAGTTTTGATATGAAGGAACACATTTTTCTATTTTGTGTTATTTTCCCTTACTTGGAGTCATTTTAATCTTCAGAAATGGCTGCTACAGCATTTCACCAAGCTGTTCAAAAACTCCATTCCGGTGGTTATTTTAGTAATTCTGACCTGCATCTAGATCTTTCAAATAAGTCTTTGAAATTGCACTCAAGGGGTGTCAAGGTTTACATTGGACTGCCAAAAGGAAAATCTTTTGGAATTGTCCAACGAAATGCGGGTTTAATTCAAGCCTCCAGCTCCCAGGCTTCAGTTTTTGATCCTGTTTCGTCTCCCTCAAAGAACACAACCTCCGAAACAAGGAAAAAATCGAGTAAGTTGCTTTGTATACTATTCGTCTGACAGTCTTAGAGTTGTTTGAATGCACAACCAAGTAGTTTAGCCAAAATTTCCCACTTTCGGAAATTAAGTGCGATTGTAATTTTCTATGCAGATGAAGCAGCCTTGATCTTGATTAGGCATGGAGAGTCATTGTGGAATGAGAAGAACTTATTCACAGGTTGTGTAGACGTGCCACTCACCAAGAAAGGTGTAGAAGAGGCAATTGAAGCTGGCAAGAGGATCAGCAATATACCCGTCGACATGATCTACACATCTGCTCTTATTCGTGCACAGATGACTGCCATGCTTGCTATGACACAACACCGTCGTAGAAAGGTAATTCTTGGTTGCCTTTATGTAAAATGTAAATTTCGCCTTCTCAAGATTTTACAAGCCAGTGATGATTTTGTAAATGATAGTAGCATATCTTAACTTATGTTAGCCACCGGTTTTTTAATCTGCGGCGTTCTTAATTATCAATCTGCCATACAGGTACCAATCATAATGCACAACGAGAGTGAGCAGGCTAGGCTATGGAGTCAAGTTTATAGTGAGGACACTAGAAAACAATCGATTCCGGTCATTGCAGCTTGGCAATTGAACGAAAGAATGTAATTTTCCAGTTCTTAGCAGTTTTCTTGATTTTTCATATCTTCTCACATAGTCATTTAGGCTTCAAGAATCATGTTTTTTTCTTCTTTCAGGTATGGTGAATTACAGGGTCTCAATAAGCAAGAAACAGCGGACAGATATGGAAAAGAACAGGTTCATGAGTGGCGTAGAAGTTATGACATACCTCCCCCAAATGGTGAAAGCTTGGAAATGTGCGCAGAAAGAGCTGTTGCGTATTTTAAGGATCACGTATGGCCATTATGCTTGCCTTGTAGATTGAACTCCATCAAGCATATTATGTAAAGCATATCACATATTTTGACGTTTGGGCCACGGAATTTCGTTTCTTGTAGATTGAAGCCCAACTGATTTCTGGAAAGAATGTAATGATTGCTGCTCATGGGAACTCATTGAGGTCCATCATTATGTATCTTGACAAATTAACTTCCCAAGAGGTCATATATTTTTCCTTTTTCTCGATTTTTACCTTTATTGTGAAAAACTTGTGTTTTATGATAAAAAAGTTGTCAACACTGACATTGTACTACAGGTCATTAGTCTAGAACTCTCGACCGGAATTCCCATGCTCTATATATTCAAAGAGGGAAAATTCATTAGGAGGGGAAGTCCTGCTGCACCTTCAGAGGCTGGAGTTTATGCGTATACAAGGGTATGAAACTCTTTTCTTCAACCCCCCCCTTCCACTTTCTACTTGTGTTGCAATCGTAAAGATGTGCAATTCAATGATGTTAAGTTCGAGATTAGCGTTTGTGTAAGCTCTTTTTTTGAGTGTTTTTGTAACGACACATAGCTTTACTTGGAATGATCATATCGTCTTAGCCCTAAGCCGGCTTTTTTTCTTGGGGTTTACCTCAGAAGGCGTTGATACTGTTTAAAACTCTGTTTATTACTAATGAACCAGTCATTGCATACAACTTTTTCCAGTTGATGTGGAATTGTGTGACTTGTCCTTTTTTGCCCTTACCATTTCTTGCCACATGGCTCAGGCACATTGGACTAGAGGGATTTTAACTACCACAGTTTGTTTTGGCATCAATCAATAGAAGAGCATGATAATCACCTTGTTTATTTTAGAAACTTAACTTAAACTTTGCTCTTCTGCCTAGTTTATATATGTTGGATAAACTGAATTAAATTGCTCGTTATTTTGACCTTGAACTGTAGCTCCTCTTGTGAAGACGGTCTTGCACCAATTAGTGAACAATTGACCTATACAATAACTTGATTCTGTTCCTTCAAAATAATCAAAATCCCAAGTGAAACCCAACGGTCTTCTCTCTTTTCTTTTTCCCACTTAGAAATTGGAATTTGTTTGCTTGCAGAGTTTGGCTCTCTACAGGCAGAAGTTAGATGAGATGATTCATTAGAGTGTTGCTCAAGACCAAGTACAGGTAACCTCAATTTTTACTCTTCTTCAGTCAATTATTCCTCCAATATAATCTCAATTGTTCTGTGCATCTAAGTTCTTAAAATATCTGCCTTTTCAGGTGTTACCACTCATCGCAATATAGTATATTCTCTTCTGTTTCTCTTTTATAGAATTCTGTATGAAGATTTCATACCAATTTCTGCAGTTCATTGAAAAGAATAGATTTCGTCTTTCTTCTTTTGTTCGGTGTGCTATTTCTTGCTTTTGGTTCTCTATTTTGTCAGAGTTATGAGAGAGAGAGAGAGAGTAAATAACAAACAAACAAAACTGAAATATTTGATAATTAGCTTTTGTGGACAGTATCAATCACCAAGAGGAAATAGCTTTCTTGGGGCCAAATAGTTTATGTTGACATCAAACAAAGATATCAATCTTATATTCAACATCTCCGACCATCAACCAATGACTCCCTTCTTCTATAACCATCAATCCCTCTTCATTTGCCCTACTTATATCCTCACAAGGACTCAACTCAAATTGAACCTCCCCTCTTTCCCCTCCATTCAACTTCACACTCTCGAACCCTATCAATTGTTTCATCGGGCTACCGTTCGTGGGGTTCTCCCGTCGCTGAAATAACAGTACCGGGTGTTTCCCAACCATTTCACCTTCATTTCTAACTCCAACACTCACTTTAAAATTCTTACCCTTACAGAAGCTTTCCCCCAGCTCCGATACTAGCTTGTATCTGACTATGTTATCTGAGTTTACGAGCATCTCGTGTGTGGTGGATGGATGGTGTAAGTAGAGCTTGTTTTGAGTTACAGAAGTGAAGTCGTATTTGTAATTTGAGTAGCTTAGACCGTAACCGAATTTAAACACTTCGGGGCCATTGTAGAATCGGTATGTGCGGCCGGGATAGCCTGATGAAGGTGCTGGCCTCATCCTCATGTCTGTCATTGGCACTTTGACATAGTCTTGTGGATACCAAGTTACTGGTAATCTTCCTCCTGTATAGTCACATGGAGAAGAATCAAATTTCTATTGCAGATGTATGCACACTTTCATTGCTTCAAAAAAAATGTCATTCATCTGACCCAATGCTTCTTGAGGAAGAGTTTTCTCGTGTAAAAAACTATCAAAGCAAAGTGCATAATAAATAAATATAGGTTAACATAACATTTTATAATGCACAAAAGAAAGCACTTCTGAAGAGTAGCGGTCCCAAACTCATCATAATTCTTCTACGCATAAAATTCAAAATTAACCTGGATTATGATCACCAAATATGATCTCAGCAAGTGCAGTTCCACCAGCTTCTCCAGGATAACCAGCCCACAAGATACTACCAATCTTCTCATCAATCTTAGCAGCAGATAAATCAACTGGTCCACCAGACAAAATCACCAAAACAACCGGCCTCTTGGCAACCCTTGCCACACTCTCGATCAGTTCAAGTTGCTGTTCTGGCAGCCCCAAATCCACACGATCATACCCTTCTCTTTCCTCACTCTGATCCAACCCCATAACCAAAACCACATAATCAACCCTCTTAGCCACTTCCACTGCCTTTCCAATCTTTGCCGTACCGCACCCGACTGAGTCGCACCCTGGCTGATAAATCACGTCCGGGACGTAACGCTTCAATGCCTGCAATGGTGTCACGAGGTTGCAAGGGACGCCGGCATAATTTCCAAGGAGTGTTTTGGGGGAATTGGCATTGGGGCCTATAATAGCAAGAGAAAATGGTCTTTTTGTTGGTTTAGGTAAAGGGAGAGTTTTGGGTGAGTTTTTGAGAAGGACGATGCCATCTCTTGCTGCTTCAAGTGCTAGAACTTGATGTTCCTTTGAGCAGACTTGGTCAGGGCCGATATTGCCATATGGTAATTTTGATGGGTTGCCATTAAATAAGCCGAGTCTCATTCTGACTGCGAAGAGGTTGGAAAGTGCTCTGTTTATTTCTGAAATTGGTAGCTTTCTTTGGTTTACTGCTGATTTTGTGTAGTCCTGTAAGTAGGATCCACAGTTTACATCCATTCCTGTCATTTAAAAAAAATAGGTCAACTTTTCAACCTTTAATTTGTTCAATTGGGCATCAGAAACTAAAAAGAATCGGGATTAAACTAAACCATTGGTACAAATTATATTTAATCTCGATGAGCATATAACTATTATATAATGACGGGAAATCAATATAATTGTATCGACAAAGCGCATAATTATATCTATAGATTTAGCGATACCAAACATCACGGTGTTACGTGACAAATGTGATAAGTGGGGACTAGCAGATGGTCCATAAGTAGTGACTTCCGAGCATGCTCACTTAAACTCAATTATTTTGCAATTAATGGTCCAAAGACATGGACATGGGTCTACATTAGTAATTTCTCCGAATTATTATTTTTTTTATCGAAATTAATAAAGATATAAGCGATATCAGAGGAAAGAGAAAAAGAAAAAGAGTTAAAAAAGGAAGAAAGTGTGGCCACTGTACCAGCTTTAAGAACATCGGCAACCGCATCTTCCGGTGATTTAGCATATTTGTGATTATCATATATTATCGACACCGCATCACAGTCTGACGTTATGTACCTGATTATGTCCCACCACAAAATCCAATTAAAATTACTTTTTCGATGAAAAAAGAAAACACAATACAAATGTTATTGACTAATTTAAGATTAAAATTAAGAAATAATTGAAAAAAAAAACACATTGATTTGTGATGAATGATGATAGACACCTCTCAATTAGTCTTCCAAATCTGGTATAAACCAAAGTTAATTTAGATGAACGATGGCTACGTACACCATGATACTTATATAATAGTATATGCAATATAAAAGATTGAGAATGTCGACAGTGGACAACCCTAGCTATTGGCAGTTCTGACTTTTAGGGTCATCTTTCGTTACTGGATAACTCGGATAAGACCATGATTCATTGGCTTTCCTCTTTCTATATATTTAATAATGGAGATTGGTGCGCATATAACATACTAAAAAAAGAGCAAAAAAATAAGTTACCCATGGAAGCCCCAGTCTAGTCGGGCAGTTTTAGATAAGAGGTTGAAATCAGCACAGCTGGGGATGCCATTGACACGATTGTAAGCACACATAATTCCACTTGCTTTCCCTTTCTCTATGCAATTCTGAAATGGTGGTTGATATGTATCTGCCAAATCTTGCTTTGTTACCTTTACCCCCCACCACAAGTAATAAAATCAGTATCACTAAAGCAGAGTACTCACATTAGTTATATATTCATAAAAAAAATATTAGATTGAACTAACTTCTTCAAAAAGATAAAGAAGGATGTGGGGGTCCCAAAACATTATCTTTTTATGTATACTTTAGTTTTATAGTCTAAACAATTGGCCCATTGCTTGTGAAGTAATGAACGAATGCCAACAAAAATGATTGCATAAAACAGAGAGTAATAGCAGACATCCCACCACACCGATTTCTTCACATTATTGTTATAAAACTATTGCACAAACAGCAAGCCACGAATCTTTTGGAATTTACGTTCCGAAAAAAAGAGAGTTCAAAATAGCTCATTAGACAACCCAAAGAAAGGTTTAAGTTAAAAAATAAGGGATAAAAGATTAAAAAAAAGGCTACGACCCATTTTTCAAAAAATCAATTTATGGAGGTAGGGTCTGTTTCTTCCTTTATGCATTGTAATTAGACGAATGGTCAGAATGAGTGAGGAACAGAAGTTGAGTTCTATTTTAAATTTACCTTAGCATCAAAGATAAAGCGATTGGTGCCCTTCCAGTTGTCCAAATCATAAGCAGTAAAGTGCTTACAACAAGCAGAAGCTTGAAGATGGGAATGGGAAAGACGATTGGAACCTTGAAAGGAATCACCTTGAATTCCTCTCACAAATGAAACTGCATATTTGCCTGTTACCAATGGATCTTCACCAGGTGTCTCTTGCCCTCTGCCCCATCTTGGATCCCTAAATATGTTTATGTTTGGTGCCCAAAATGTCATCCCTTTTGCTTGCCCTGCATTGTACACTCCTCTTGCTTCCTTTCCAATTACCTTCAATAAATTACACCACAAATTAAATACAATCAAAACCATTTTTTGTTTCACCTCTTTCATATGTAAAATCATCTTTACGACATGTAGACAAACTGAAAGCATGTTCAAAGTTTTCAAAGCATAAAAATTAAGTGTGAAAAAAAAGGGAAAATAGTTAGGAAGCAAAAAAATCCATAGATTGGAGTCGATTCAGTGATACCTGACCGATTCGGTACCAGAGATAGGAGTCAAAGGAAGCGGCGGTGAGAATGACTTGAGGGAAGCTGGTGGCGGAGGGAATGGTACCGTTGAATCGGATGCCAGGACCAGCATTAGAGACGCCGTGCAAGGCCTCAGACCACCACTCGTAGGCGGGAATACCGAGTCGGGGAATGGAGGAAGCCGTGTTAACGAGTTGGGAGATTTTCTCATCTAATGTGAGGCGAGAGACGAGGTCCTTTACTCTTGTGCTGATGGGTAAAGAAGATTTGCAAAATGGGTATGAACTGGTATGTGAGTTGGACGAGTCACAAGCGAAAGGAGGCTGAGTTGCCTCGGCATGGAGGACGAGTAGAGTGAACAGAGCAAGAGTTAGCTTTTGGATTATCATTGTTCCGTTGGATTGATGAAAACGGAGGTAGAAGAACTTGAGTTTATAAGTACAGAGAAAGTAGACACTGACTGACTGTGTTCCAATGGAGTTGCTGTTAAATGACGTATTTGTCCTTTTAAACTCTAATCTGAATCATCTGATGCAAAAATCTCTCTTCTTGATTGTTTGATCGCATTAAATACTCACTTTATGTTCAATATTATTAGCTGAGAACGGAGCCCTCTAGTGTTACAAAACAACGGCAGATTACAGTTTCTTGTACTTGGGACGTCCGATATAATCTAAATGATTCAGATGTAAATATTTTCTGAAATTTTTTTATTAACCTGATTTAGACGTTCAAGATCAGAACAAACGAGTATATCACTAATTTATCGACAATTAGTCTTGTCAACTGTAAGAATCCAGATACTGTTATACATCTTTTTTATTCAAAAAGTAAACTTTCACTTTCAGTTTGTCTTCATTGCACAAACGTCTAATAAAATGATTGTATAAAACTTGATTAATATTAGCGATTTTTGTGTTAAGTATCAAGAATACCCTTATTTGATGATTAATTCATTGATCAAGAATACCCTTACTTGTCACGCATGAGTGGTAGAGGAGCCCAAACAACAGGAGCCTAGTCTAAACCAATCTTATGCAATGACTATTAGGTAGGCCAATGTCCACCAAAATTCCCCTATGAGATCCATATTAAACAAAGGAAAGACCGAATGATACATAGTCCGAGTCACCTTGACCGATGGCCAATTAATATAGACAGTATTCGCATGACGCCACTGGACTGATTGAGCGACGTCACCAAACTCTACAACGGTGATTCACGATTTCTTTATCTTATATATATATATATATATATATATAACCAGTATATGATAATTTCTTTTTTTTACATCTACATAAGTTACAAGGATTAAATGTAAATATTATTTTTATAGTTTTATCGTTTAATAATTCATACTCCTAAACTAATTATTATCATCAGATACGTTTTACTTCAAAATTAGTCATGTGACCATTATATTATAACATACGTTAAATTTATAAACAAATACCTTAGAGAGTATTATGTAGAATAAATGTTAATATGAATTTCTTATTGAAAGAGACGGATAAAAACAATTTGGAAATAAAATAAACTATGGATTTATAAGTGTTAAAATTAAACTGAAAAACATCTTCGTGTGATGTACATCAAAAGTTGGTCTAATTTACCTATAATGTATTGAAAATTAGAGAAAGAGAATGCATCCAATTCATTTGCTGATTTTGGATACTTTCTTTGAATACGAGAGTTGTAACTTATAATATTTTCAATGTTATGTTTCAACTAGTTAGACCTTAAATTTATTATTAAAAAATTATTAATTCGATTCACATCCAAGACAACTGGACATTTTGCGTGGTTGTTAACGATAGGATTCGTTGGACGCAAGCTCGAATACTGAGAATAAATTTGTTATTTTTTTTATCATTATGCTATGAAATATTAATCAATACCATGTTTACTAAATTCTTTGATTACAAATATAGATTGAGTATTTAGATTAAGGATTTAAATTAAAGATTTTGATAAAAATTTTAAAAATAGGATGTGTAGTATGGTGGATCCATAAAAATTCTCAAATATTTAATTTAATAAATATTTTATTTAGATTCCAAATTTGAATCTCTAAGATTTGTAATCTAATCCAGTAAAAAAATACTCTTATCGTAAATACACCTACCAAGACCTCTACTATTCCACTTAGAAATTCCAATTCCTTGTCAAGATATATTCAGAATGATAGTGTGGAAAATGCATGTATTTACAAAATGAAATGCATGATTGGACAAAAAAACTAATGTCCCAAACTAGATTATTCACATAATATTTTAAATTAGGGTCAGTTTCTGAAGCGTGCTGAACATGTGAATTTTTCTTTCAATTAAACGAAACAATAATTGAATCGAATTATTTTTTTTGGGATGTACGTAGTCTATTATTATTATTTTATGATTTATATATGAGAATTTAAAAAGGAAAATAGAAAACGATGTAATTGGTCCATTCCTTTACTCAATCTTGTCGTTTTATGCACACCAACGGATCGGATCCTGTTATTTTCAGTGAGAGAAAAAACAATTAAATGGCATATCATCTCGTGTCACGTAAAATTTTAAATATTTTTCTTATTGCTGTGTTCTAAAGATCTGTGCCATTTTCTTTTAGAAGTAATGATAGATTAGATGGAAGATGGGAAAAAAAGTAACACTTTTTCTAAATGACATCTAGTTTGTACATAAGTCCCCAACACGTGCATGATTGATTATGTAGGTTAGATTGAAGAAGAGTAAACAATAATTGATGTACTAATTTCAAATCAAATTTTATCCAATCTAGTTTGATGTAGTTTTTATTTTTAACTCTTCATTTTAAAAAGTGATAGAATAGACTTTATAATTATATTGTTGATTTACGTTTGTCATTCTGTAGGTATTCCATTATCATAAACTAACGGACATTCACATAAATCTTACTTGATAATACATGACAAATTACATGGCGGCACATCACTTTAAATTGTTACCCAATGGGCACTAAACAGGTAAAAAATACATGTTGCCACGTGGACAAAATGGACCTACCTAGGACTCGTGGAAAGCGGAAAAACTACCAAAGTGCAGGTTCATGAGAGAAGACAAGACGAACTTTGAAAAGGCGCATGCAAAGCAAGAACTTCTCATCATTACACATCGATAAGTGAAACTTATTGAATGTAATGGGGGCAAATGAATAAAAAAACAACACAAGACACGTGTACAGAAAGAACGGTGAAGCGGAAGACCTCGTCGAAATGGGAAAGAACGTTGAAGCGGGAGACCTAGTCAGAACAGGAAAGAACGCTGAAGCGAGAGACCTCATTAAAACGGAAAAGAACGCTGAAGCGGAGACCTCGTCAAAATGGGAAATAATGCTAAAGTGGGTAACCTTCGCTTCCGTAACGAAGGACAATCACTTCCAGAAAGGGAGGACGATCACTGTGACTATCGCTTCTGGAACAGGTGACCATCACTCCCAGAACGGGGGACCATCACTCCCAGAATGGGAAATAACAACAGAACGGAAATCAACATCTCGAGAATGGGACATCATCGCTTCTAAAACGGGAACCGACATCTCGAGAACGGGGAATCATTTACCTCCGGAACATGATAGAACATCAGAATGAAAATGAGGGTTCAGACTGACAATCAAGTGGTTGTGATTTATTGGCTCGAGCTACGAAGAACCACCAAGTGGCGATAACTAATTGAGTTGCTGAGAACAAAACAACTGAAATAAATGAACAAAGTAAAGGAGCCCACTCCTGAAAGCAATCCCATCAACCGAAAGCAATCCCATCAACCGAAAGCATAAGGGGTGTGATCATCCTTTTTTATCATCATTAGTATTGTAAGTCCTATAAGTAAAGGGTTTTTCTCGGGATGGAAAACCCTCCACGGGCAAATGATGAAGATCATAATTTGAAGAGAGAAATAGAGAATAAAGACACCATCATTTATGTTGAAAACCCTTAAAGGGAAGAAAAATCACGGAAAGATCGTTGATATTCACTCAGTTATTGATGAGAGAAGAGAAGAAGGGCAATGTCTTTAGTTGAGGTTTGCTTAAATCTCTTCCTCACCCTCTTTTTATTTTACATGAGCTTATACTTATAGGCATTACAATAATAATAATGATAAAAAATGGATGATGACATCCCCTATGCTTACGGCTGATAGGATTGCTTTCAGGCGTGAGTTCTTTTACTTTGCTCATTCTTTTCAGTTAGTTTGTCCTCAGGAACTCAATTAGTCATAATCACTTGGCGGTTCCTCGTGATTTGAGCCAATCAATTACAACCACTTGATTATCACTCTAAACCCTCATTTCCGTTCTCATATTTTGTCATGTCCCAGAGGTAATGATTCCCCGTTCTTGGGATGTCGATTTCCGTTCTCGAGATGCCGATTCCCGATCTGTTGTTCTTTCTCGTTCTGGGAGTGATGGTCCCCCATTATGGAAGTGATAGTCCCCCGTTTTGAGAAGCGATAGTCACCCATTCAAGAAGCGATTACCCCCCATACCAGAAGTGAAGGTTCCCCGCTTCAGCATTATTTCCCGTTCTGACGAGGTCTCCACTTCAGCCTTCTTTCCCATTATGGCGAGATCTCCCGCTTCAGCATTCTTTTCTTGTTTCGATGAGGTCTTTCGCTTCAGCTTTCTTTTTGTACACGTGTCTTGGGTAGTTTTTTTACTGTTCATTTGCCCACATTACACTCAATTAATTTCACTTATTTGTGTGTAATGATGAGGAGTTCTCGATTTGCATGCGCCTTTTCAAATATCGTCTTGTCTTCTCTTGGGAACCTGCACTTTAGTGGTTTTTTTTACTTTTCGTGAGCCCTAGGTAGTTCTCTTTTATCCACGCGGCAGTGTGTGTTTTTTACGTGTTCATTTCCCCCCAATTACACTCAATAAGTTTCACTTATTAAGATGTAATGGTTTGTCCTTCTTATTCTGTCGTTACGTCTGCCCATTTCCGTTCTCACGTGCTTCTTAAAAACATGCGATGTGAGTTTTCCAAACAATTTTCGGTTTGTTCGCTGTCAGTGATGACTTCTCCTTTTTTTTCTGTTGTTACGTTCCTTTATTCCCATTCACGAATGCTTTGCGTTTGTCGACTAACTTTTTTGTCAGCTCGCTGTCGATGATGACTAATTTCCCTTCATTCGCTGTATTGTCTTTCTGTTCTTTTTACTACGAGCTTATGGTAGAATTTTTCTCGTTTTCGTCATCATTGATTCATTAGCAAGGTTCTCTTATTTTCTTCAGTATGGGCTCAGTGATAGAGTTTCTCCCATTTCTTTATTTTTCATTTTCTTTCTCTCATACGTTAAGCTCTATGAGAAGAATGTTGTACAAGAATAATAATAATTTATTGAAATGAATAAAGAACAAATATACTATTCCATAATTACATAACATGAGTTTGAGTTTTACGTTTCATATTTGTTGGTAGAGTTTCTGTCATTTCCATATTTTCTTTTTCCTTTTAAGAACGAGACACTCCCAATGACTTAGGCTCATTTCGTGAAACCATGACCCCGTTTTGATTTTCTTTTGAGAACGATGTTTGTAGACACTTCCAAAGACTTAAGCTCCTTCCGTGGAACCATGACCCCGTTTTGATTTTGAGTTTCAAGATCATCCACTGAGTTTTGAGAAATCTTTCATCTTTGCCTTCTTCACTCGTTTCCATTATGAATTATTTGAGCATCGTATGATCCGTTTAAATAAAGATATCTCTGTTTTGATGTTTCTGATTTTCTTCTAAGAACGATGTCTATGGATACTCCCAAGTACTTAGGCTCCTTTTATGGAGTCATGACCTTGTTTTGATTTCCTTACGAGAGTAGAAATTATGAACTGCCCCTCCCAAGGACTTACGCCTTTAGTTTTTTCTGAAAGTAGGACTTATGAATTGCCCCTCACAGGGACTTGCGCCCTTAGTTTCTTCTAAGAGTATGACTTATGAATTGCCCCTCCCAAGGACTTACGCCCTTATTTCTTTTTGAGAGTAGGTCTTATGAACTGCCCTTCCTAAGGACTTACACCATTAATTCCTTCTAAGAGTATGACTTATGAACTGCCCCCAATGACTTACGTCCTTAGTTCCTTGTGAGAGTAAGACTTATGAATGGCCCGTCTTAAAGATTTACGCCCTTAGTTTCTTCTGAGAGTATGACATATGAACCGCCCTTGTCAAGGACTTATACCCTTAGTTTCTTATGAGAGTAGGACTTATGAACTGCCCCTTCCAAGGACTTACGACCTTAGTTCCTTCTGAGAGTAGGACTTATACACTGCCCCTCCCAAAGACTTACGCCCTTAGCTCTTTTGTCGAAGAAGAGAGAGAGTTTATTGCCTGTACGCTATCACGTTTCAAGTTTTGATTGAGAGCATTGGATTCCGTAAAATTCTTCATGAAAAATGCTCTCATATCATTATAATTATGCGACTCGCCATGTAATTTTACTTCCATTTTTTTTAGTTTTAGCTTTCATTTCCGTTCCTGTTGTCGCTTCCGTTGTTAAGATATTTATGTTCACATCATCACGACGTCTCTGTTCCCATAGTCAGAATGTCTCCGTTCTCGTTGTTTGTTCATCTTTTATTTTCCTACAGTCATAAATTCCTTTTGAATGAGTGAATTTGCTTAAGTCGTAGCTTTCCCTTTTTTGGTCTTCCCGTTTTAAAACATTTGAATGCAGTTTTCTTGGTTTTCCCGTTCTAAAACGTTTGAGTGGCAACTTTCTTGACTTTCCCTACCCAAGAGGTTTAAATGTGGTCTTCTTTGCTTTAGGTTTTTACTTTGGAGTTTTTGTTCTGAAATTCCTTCATAACTCTTTTTTCTTTTTCTAAAATTTTAACACTCTAACTTTTTCTTTTTTGAAGAGCTGAAACTTCTATGATCTGAAACTCTGACTCTGACTTTTCTGAAGTTGTGACTTCAACTTTTTTGAAGTTTTTATTTTATTTTATGAGCTTTCTGAGCTTTTTTGAACTTTCTAAGCTCTTTTTTTCTTATCCGCTCTGATTTTTAATTCATTTTCCTTCGAATGGGTTTCTTTTTTTTATCACCTTTCTCCCTTTTTTTAGAAGTTGATAATGATGTAAAAGAAATAAGCCAATCGATTTTGTAAGGAACGAGTTTATCATTTTCTGTTCCGTTTTCAATTTTGTACTTGTTATCGTTCCCATCTCTGCTTCCATCTGTTGCCATTTTTGTCCCTGCTTTCGTTGTTGATGGGGCGTTTAATGTGGTTTTTGGCATTTTGAGAGGGATTTCTCGAGTTTTTTTCCACTCTCAATGAAAACATTAAATGTAAAGGGTTTTTTCGGTATGAAAAATCTTCTATGAACAAATGATCAAGATCATAATTTAAAGGAGAGAAAGAGAGAACAAAAACATCATCATTTATGTGGAAAACCCTTAAAAGGAAGAAAAACCACGGGAAGATCGTCGATATTCATTTATGTAAAGGATTTTACATAATTGTTGATGAGAGAAGAGAGGAAGGACAATGTCTTTAGTTGAGGTTTGCTTAGGTCTCTTCCTCGCTCACTTTTTCTTTTTACATGATCCTGTACTTATAAGTTTTACGATAATAATAATGATAAAAAAGGATGATCACATCCCCTATGCTTTCAGCTAATGAAATTGCTTTCAGGCGTTTGCCCATTTACTTTGCTAATTTCTTTCAGTTGTTTTGTTCACAACAACTCAATCAGTCATAGGCAACTGGTGGTTCCTCGTGGTTTGAGCCAATCAATCACAAACATTTGACTGTCAGTCTGAACTCTCATTTTCGTTCTGATGTTTTGTTTTGTCTCGGAGGTAATGATTCACCATTCTCGAGATGTCCGTACCCTATCTAGAAGCGATGATCTCTCATTCTCGAGACGTCAGTTTCCGTTATGTTGTTCTTTCTGTTCTGAGAGTGATGATCTCCCGTTCTAGAAGAGATAGTCTCCCATTCCAGAAGCGATAGTCACCCTTCCACAAGTGATTGTTCCCCCGTTCTAGAAGCGATTGTCCCCCCGTTCCAGAAGCGATTGTCCCCCGCTTTAGCATTATTTTCCGTTCTGACGAGGTCTCCGCTTCAACGTTCTTTCCCATTCTGACGAAGTTTCCTGTTTCAGCGTCCTTTCCCATTCTGAGGAGGTCTCCCGCTTCAACGTTCTTTCCTGTTTCGACGAGGTCTTCCGCTTCAACTTTCTTTCTGTACATGTACCTTGAGTGATTTTTTTCATGTTCAATTGCCTCCCCCATTACACTCAATAAGTTTCACTTATTGATGTGTAATGATGAAGAGTTCTCGATTTGTATGTGTATTTTCAAAGATCATCTTATCTTCTATGAACCTGTAATTTAATGATTTTTCCGCTTCCCGCGAACCTAGATAGATACTTTTTGTTCGCAGATATTTTTTGCCTCTGCAACTAGAAATTAGCAAACAAATCGAAGACAAGTCAAGTGGAAAAATCGATACTTTCTGCAAAAAAAAAAAACGGAGAGAAGAAAATCGAGTTGGGCAAAAAAATCGAAGAAACCCACAGAAAATCTGCTCCAGCTTTAGAGCTAGCAGAAATTCTGCAAAAGAGTTTTTAAAAAGGAATTTGAAGCTGTCTTGTGCTTCTCCTCTTGAGTTCCTTCATCTTCTGAGCATTGAAAGAGAATCAACATTACTAATAATTTATCCATCTGATATTCAATTATCGTCATTTTTACCCAGAGAATAATTAAGGAAGAATTTCCACTCCCAAACAGAAATTATTGCTCTAAACAGTGCACACAAGCAAAGAATTTGGATTAGCTATTAGAGAAACAAGAATATGCTCCTCACAAGATAATGACTCAGACGCGTATCCACCTTACATTTTACGCCGGACCTATCAAACCCCCCAACTCCGAAGGCACTAACTAAAAGTAAAATAGAAGAAAAATAGAGCGAAAAAACCACCTCCTTGCCTGAAGAAGGCCAACAGTAGGAGGGTAACCGTCAAAGTTAAAGGTCTTGACAGCAAAAAAGAGTACCTCCAACGAGCACGACTTACGGCAAACCAGAGACCCACGACACCAACGACGAGCACCCACAGCGAGACCTAGTCAGAAGCCTCCAGAGAATACCAAAACGAAGACCCACGACGAGACCTAATCGACGACCCACGACGACGCACGACACAGAAGAAGATGGAGGTTGAATTTTTTTTACTATAATTTCATACCTGAATTTCATCAGAAGATGGAGGTCCAAATTACTTGACTTACATCGATATATTATCAGACCTATATCTGCCAGAAGAGTACAGAGAGCTTGAAGAAGGGGAAATCGTCAGCTTCTGTTTGACAAAGCTTGAAGAAGAGGATTTGTCCTGGACTTGGTTTAACAATGCTTCACTATGATAGTATTTTGTGGCTTAGGGGGGAGGAGGAAGAAGGAAAAATGCGTGATTGCTGACGTGTTTATTGGGAATTGATGATGTGGCCGTAGGACAATAATTTAAAGTGAGGTGGCCTTTAATAATTTACAATATATTATCACGTAAGATTTCTGTGACGGATTCGTTAGTTTATGATAATGAAATACTTACAGAAAGATAAATGTGAATCAACAATAATATAATTGTAGGGCCGTTACATTTTAAAATGAAGGTTGAAAATAAAACCTACTTTAAACTACAGTCATAAATGTTATAATTTTTTGAAATTTCTTAAAATCTCTCTTCCTCTCTCTCTACCATTTTTAAATCTTGTCGATCTATACCATTTTTTAAAAATATTAGCATTTATTAAATTTAATCAATCTTTACCATTTTTATCTCCCCTCCCTCATTATATATATACATAATAACTCCCTCCCACCCTCATTATATGTACATAATAACTCTGTCTCTCCCTCGTTTATCTCTCATATTATACACACACATATNATATATATATATAATAACTATCTCTCCCCTGTTTCTCTATCATATATTATACGCACATATGTATATAGATGCAAATATTATAAATATGTATATAATATATGACATGTATACACACATACATTATATATATGTGTGTGTATATATACCCATATATAATAAATATAATGTATACAATATATAAGCTATTATATATATGTATGTACATATACACTATAGGTTTATATGTTGTATATATTATAGGTATTACATACAATGAGTGAGAGAGTATCAATACAATGTGTATAATATATATATATATATTTATATAGGGAGAACTACATAAATGACATATTTGGACCATCTATGTAGCTAAATGACCGGTCATTATTATTTTTAGTAAATATGGTCGGTGGTCCCCACTAAAAAAACGCAATTACTATGTTTGCCCGTATGTAACTAAATGGCCGGCCATATTTTTTTTTGCAAATATGGTCGGTGGTTCCAACTAAAAAAATGTGATTAGTATGTTGCCCTGTTAAAATTGAGGGCAAAATTAACGGGACGTGTGCTTTTGAAGCACACCCGCATGGTTCACGATGCAACGCATGCACCGTGAACGTGCGTCGTATTAAAAAAAATTAAAAAGCAATTGCAATGCATTGACGTGCACAATGTTCTTTTTTATTATTAAAAAAGAGTTTACACATACGGTATATAAATTAGATACGTTTGATATCTAATTTAAATATCGGTTTGTTTTTGTCTATGAACATCAGAATAATCTGAAACATTGAACACTCTTATTCTAGCTATGCATAATGTATATTAATCATGATATCTAATTAAAATACTGGTTTGTTTTTGTTTATAAACACACGAAATGCGTAAGTTATATAAATTAGATATGCATGATATCTAATTTTCATGCCATCACGTAAAACATGATCCGAAAAAATAAAGTGTAGTATACCATAGGAGAACCCCTACACAGCTGTCATCTAACTTGAAAAAAAAGGAGAAAGCTAACATACACTATATGTATCATATATAAATACACTTTCATTTTTGAATCATATCTTGTGGAGCCCACAAGTATAATCAAAATGTAAATTTAACACTATATTTTGTACATGATAGCACCGTAATTTATGCTACCTTTTCCCCTATTTGAATCATCTTCTTCCTTGAGGATTTCTGCAACAATATACTCTTTATTTCCATCAAGCTGAAGAACGATGAGCACTCCTTACGAACGACGACGATGGATGAACCACAGACGATGACGAACGAAGGCCGTCAATGAACCCGCGTGTGAACTCTCAACTCTGAAAATAGAAACCCACGCGTAACTGAAACCCATAGCTCGTGAAGAAAGGGGCAGAAAGGAAAAAAATGTAAAAATTATTAAATGATTGCCACGTGTAAATTAACGACCATGCCTATAATTTTAAAAAAAGAGACATTTACATAGAATGACCCTAAAAAGCTGGTGAAATATGCATTTTTCTCTCTCACACACACACACTGTATATATAATGAGAGAGAGATGGAGAGAGAGAGAAATAGACGTGGAAGGAGGCAAAGAGAAAGAGAGAGACGGAAAGGGAGAGAGAGGGAAAGGGAGAAAGAGAGATAGGGAGAGAGAGAGGGGAGAGAGAGAGGGGAGAGAGGGAGGAGAGAGAGAGAAGGGAGAGGGAGATAACTTGGAAGAGATATATATAATTAATGGATATTTAAGAAAAAAATAATTAAATATATATATTAAAAATAAAAGCATATAATAATAACAATAAAAAATATAAATATTAAAAATAAAAGTGTATAATAATAACAATAAAAATATAATAATTAATTAATTTATTACATCAATTATTTTTTTAAAATAAATGTTATATTTGATGTTTTTTAAAATATATGATAAAATTATTTTTAGAATTGAAAATTTATATGAGTATCACCAATTCTAAAAACAAAAGTCTCAAAATGTTTCTCCAAACATCGATGTAGATAATGATTTGGAAAAATCAGTTTGAAAAACAGTAAAATCCATATTCAATTTCTACCGAACGGGAATCCCAGTTTCATCTTTCCACTCTCACTCCCTCCCTCTCTTCTCCCTCTGCTTCAATCCCCAATCCCGAATCCGTCTTTCACTTTCTCCCGCTTGAAGGCCATCGCAAAGATTCTGTCCCCAAAAGAGATGGGATTAATTGCAGCTTGGAATTTCAAAGTCTCTGCAGCTTCAGCTTCGCCAACCCTTACTATGAGTGGCTTCCGACTTCCTTCTCGCTCACCCAGCAAATTCTTCCTCCCCTTTGGGGAATACCCATTTCCTTTGAGCTCGAAAGAGTTCCACTTAATCAATAATGCCCGCAAGAAAAACTCAGAGTCGGAGCCAGTTCTCAAACCAACCATTGTCGAAGAAGTTTCAGCGGAAGATGAAGAGGACCTTCTGTTTGATGACTTTGAAGACGGTAGGAGACCCATTCTATTTCTTGCCCTTTCCATTTTCTTTTCCCTTCCATTTCAGCTTTGACGTCGTTTGTTTGCTGAAAATTGCTAGTTATTAACCATTAAGTCTTTAATTTTTTGGTTGTTTTTAATACATAAGAATTTATGAATCTGAATGAGATTTATTGAGTATGTTGTAGAGGCATCAATTGATGACGATGGTGATGGTGATTTTGAAGATGAGTATGAGGGGGAGGATAATGCTGAAGTTTATGTAAGATTTTTTAAGACTTAATGATACCGTTTCTTGAGTAGTGAAAATCTGAGGTAAAAGGTGTTCTGAAATTCATGTTTGCACTTGTTGTTTGTGTTCATTTTATTTGAAGGTAGGGGATGGAGGCGAAGGAGGCGGAATTTCGCTTGCTGGGACTTGGTGGGATAAAGAAGCATTAGCTATAGCTGAAGAAATTTCTGTGTCTTTTGATGGAGAATTGGGAATATATGCCTTCAAAACTCTGTCAAATTCCACTATTCGAGTGCGTATCGAGAAGCTTTCTAACAAGTGGGTGCTGGTAAACTACCCCGATGCGTTTTTTTTTTCTGGGTCTCCCTTAAACTTTACTCCTCATTGTTGCTTCTATTTGCTATCCGTTGTTTGTCAGTAATCATATGTTCACTCTAAGCCTTACTAATTGGCAATGTTCAAACTGAATGTGAGGTGATTAAAGATGAAAATGTTGGTACTTTTTTCAATAAATATCTTGCAATGTCTGTTAAAACTCCGGAGATTTATGTAGGGGAGAGTATATCATCCCATGTTATAAGGAGATTGACACTTGCTCGATAATGTCTATGAAATTTCGAAAATCTCTGGACACTCGGGAATTTTGTTTATACGAAAATGTTTGCATGTGCGTATCAATGTTGTCTATTTTTGAAGAAGAACTATTCTGTCTGAAGGCATAATAGATGCTTCTTCATCAACTTGGGCCATCATATTGGTTGGAACAAGTGTCGTTTGATTCAGATTCAATTTCTACTGAATTTATATAGGGATTAACCTTTATTAGTTGAAAATCATACTTGACATTTAAATAATCATATCTGTCCAACAGTAAAATACGCCACGAGGA
>QANY01001148.1:10000-29351 GCA_003255025.1 Datisca glomerata | reverse complement strand
TTGATAAGCATGAAGGGGTGCAATCTATTGATTGTACGAGAGGGATGTAGGTATACATTTTTTTAGTAGAAAAAATGGTTAAAATAGTTTTCAAAGAGGGCTTGTTGTTTAAGAATATTGGATAATTTAGGGAAGTGTTACAAAGTTTTGTAATTCATGAGGGGTTTGATATCATAAGGTTAAGAAATGAGCGGACTAGATTAATGTGCATTTATAGTGGAGATGGATACACTTGGAGGATTCATGCATCACCTACACCGAATGGGACCACCTTCATGGTAAAAAGTTACAATGAGAATCATTCTTGCCTGCGCATATAGAAAAATACTAATGCCACATCTATGTAGTTTGCAAAGGTGTTGTCCCACCAACTTAGAGTAGAGCCTAATATGAAAACAAGTGTCATGCCTATAGTTTTACTTGAGAAATATGATATTGAACCCCAAATGAAATAATTATATGGAGCTTGACAAATATCCAAGGAAGAGAATGAGGGGAATCATGCATAGTCATACAACAAAAATTGTGATTATGCAAACCATTTTGGAAGAAATAAATCCAGGAAGTATGATTAAGATAGAATGTGGCATGCCATATCCCAATCCTACATTCAAGAAGAATTTTATGTGTCATAAGGCATGTAAGAGTGGGTTCTTACAAGGATGTAGACCATTCACTGGGCTTGATGGGTGTCATCTTAAAGGTTCATACGGAGCTATATCATTAGCTGAAATTACGATCGATGGTTTTAGTGGAATATCTCTTTTGGTTCTTGTAGTGGTTGAAGGTGAAACTAAGGGCGAGTTTGTGGTCGTGGATGGTGTCGTTCGATTTATGGTAAATCTCAGCACACGATCATGTGACTGTAATTTTTGAGAAGTCGTTGGTTTACTTTATAAGCACGTGATAACATCAATAAGATTGAAATGTGAATCTGTTGAAGATTATGTTGATGAGTGTTGTTCCACCCGAACTTACCTGAAGGCTTATGCCCACGTCATTCATCCAATGCATGACTTGTAGGTATAGTTGTGATGTCTTATGTCTTGCTCTGTTTATTTTATGCAGTTAGCTTGTAGGTCTAGTTGTGATGTCTTATATCTTTCTTTGGTTTATTTTGTGCAGTTATCTTGTAGGTCTAGTTGTGATGTCTTATATCTTGTCTCGTTTTTTTTTGTGCAGTTTCTTTATTGATTCCAATACTATCTTATTTTGTTGATTTTTATATGCAGAAGAATAAGACACCGATACAAGAGGGAGGATACAAGAGGGAGGGGAGAGTTCAAGTCAAAGATAAACTTTGCTCATTGGGATTGACTTCGACTTTATGATTATTTTTTTGTAGATTTTGTAAATGTGGAAAAATGTGGTCCTTCAACATTCTGGTTGTTCTTTGTCGATTGCTTGACTCTATTGTAATACTTTAGGATGTGATCCTTCGTTGATTTTGTAACTATGAAAATATGAGGGCCTTACTTTGTTGATTTTGTAACTATGGAAATATATGGTCCTTACTTTGTTGATTTTGTAATTATCGATTTATGTAAACCATACGGTGTATTGGTTCTTGTAAAGAAATATTAATCTACATGAAAAATTTAGTTAAGTTACCAATGTTATTTTTTAACATTTGATTTTGTGAATAGTGATTGTTTTCCATTCTATTACATTATTGTCTTGTGATTAGAGTGCGAAAATTGTCATCCCTGGGTCTAGATAGAAGTCAATGCATGAACATGTGCATACTATAACTAAATTGAAAACTGAGAATGGTTCTTCTACTCACATATCCATAAAATCCATTGCATTAGTTTAAACATAGTAAATCCCACATAAACATATCCATAAACCCCATTACATAGTAAAAACTACTTGGAACCTTTGACAATAATGCCCACGGTTAGAATTCCAAAACATACAAAGCAAACTTGAAAAATAAATCTCATTTGTTTAAACTTTTCCTTAAGTTCCTTTAATTCTTTACGAATGTCAGGGTTAAATAGGTAATGAATGTATGGAGAAAAATTAGTCGGGTATTTAAATCTCATAGCTTTATTCATGTAGGTCCATCGGTCTCAGGAGTAGCTCATACGGACAAGAATGAGAAATAACATCAGCTGGACCAAAAATGTGTTTTGGATCAAGATACACTTCTCGAACCCATATGTGATGGGTGTTATCACCAAATTAGTGAAGAGTAGAATTAATGTTCAAATTAATTAATTTATAATTTTCTAATTATTAGATAATTAAAATAAAATTAATTAATTAATTGATAGGGATCAATTTAATTTATCAAATTGAATTAATGAATTTGGAAACAGTATTGGCTCTAAGAGAGATGTAAAAATCATAGAGAGTAGTGTAGGGAGATGGTTAATTTTGACAATTCACAATATAGGGGTATATGTGTAAATTCTATAATTATTATATAAGGGATTGTAATAGAATTGCATCTCTAACCTAAGCCTAACCTAATCACAGTGTGTGATTATTCAGAGCAAGAAAAATATTTTCTCTCTCCCCCTCCGTTATTGCCACCGAAATCATAGTGAGGAAGAAGAAAATTATTTTTTCTTCCTCAGTTGTTTGGAGGGCTGATATGAACCCACTAGGCGACCTACCCTAAGAACCCGATAATAATGATGGTTCAAGAACCCAATGGTCGATTTTAAAAAAGAAGAAACCCTGCTCATTTCTATGACATAAAGAGAATCTTAGGTATAAGACCTAAGACCGAAATTGATGTTTCGAAAAGAACCAAATGTATGGTTTAGATGCCACACTCAAGAACAAGAAGAAAAAGTGAGTGATAAGTCTAGGTTTTAGACGCCACAAGAATATTCTTGATAAGTCTGAAAAGTTCTAAGAAGAACCAAAGAGAAAACCCTCACAAAGAAATTATATTGAACAAAGTTGTTTAATACATTGTGAAACCATGCTTAAATAGAAAAACTAGAAACCTAAAGAGTCCTAAAGTGTTTAAATAACCTAAACTAAATTTAAAAGATAAATAAATATAAATTGCAATAAATAAGAAACTCGTAATCCACCCAAAAGTCTCCTATTGGCTGTCCACTTCTTGGTTAGGATTGTCAAGGTGTCTTGCTTCCTTGTCATCATTTAAAATGCCATGTCATGCTCCATGTGGACTGCCATATTAAACGCCACATCATACTCCAAGTGTAATTCCATGTAGGATGCTTTTCGATGTAGGCTGCCATGTTGGATACCGCATCATGCTCCATCTCGGCTGCCATGTTGGATGCCATGTCATGGTTCACGAAGGATGTCATGTTGGATGCCACATCATGCTCCATGTGGGCTGTCATGTTGGTTGCCACGCCATGCTCCACACAAGCTGTCACACTCCATGTATCACTTCACGTCATACTTCCACATCATGCTCCACGTCATACTCCTATTGAGTGCTTCAACCATTCTATTTTCTCTAGCTTTTGTGATTTGGCCTCTTTGTACCTGAAGTGGATCCATCCTTTGAGCTTGTGCAACCGGATCCTCATCATTCCCTCCCTCTTGAGAAAGATTTGTCCTCAAATCGTCACCTACATCAAACGGAGACAAGTCAGTCACATTCAAAGCAACATTTATATTGTACTCACCGAGAAAATCTAGCTTGTAGGCATTATTGTCATTGAGTCTTGCAAGGACTTAGAATGGATCATTCCCTCTAGGTAGCAGCTTGAAACGTCTTTACCTAGGAAACCGTTCCTTTCTCATGTGCATGCAAACCCAATCTCCGGGATAAAAAACCAATTTATGACACTTTTTGTTGGCTTGTTTTGCATATTGCTCCGTTCTCCTCTCAATATTGAGTTTTGCCTTCTCATGTATCTGCTTAACGAATTCTGCCTTCCTTTTTCCATCTTGTTTGTACCGAATGACATATGAGAATGTCTCGATGAACTCCACCCAACGAGCATGTATTTTATTCAGCTTGTGTTGCTCCTTTAAATGCTTAAAGGACTTATGGCCGATGTGAATCACAAACACCTACAAAAGTGAAACAATATTGCTCGACAAAGAACCGGCGAGATCATTAGTACATAAAAGAGCCTCTTTGTACATAAGAACAATAAGAGGTTGATGTGAAAATAATCCTCTCTTGATCTCACTTTTATTTGTAATATATTTGAATTTTTCCTCTCTCGCTCTCTTTTTCTTTTCTCTCAATTCCTTTCCCCTCATTTTTCTCTACCTCTCTCTGACTTTCATGCTCGTTTTCACTCTTTGTCTTTGTTCACTCCATTTCTTTTGTTCATCCTCTTTCTTTTGATCACTCCCTTTTTGCAACCTCACTTGATCGTCGTAAATATGATTTGGTGTCATTGGAATAAGAGTAATCAACTTTTGATTGTGTTCAAAATAGTATTGATTAGAGAAACCATTATGCTTGACTCGTCTATCAAATTTCCATGGCCTTCCCCACAATAAGTGTCCAACTAGCACCGATATTACATTGCAAAACACATCATCTTCATATTTACCGATTTGGAATGAGAGTAACATTTGCTTTTCCACCTTTACCTCACCTCTATCATTCAGCCATTTCAACTTGTAGGGTCGGGGTAGTTTAGTTGTTAGCAGCCCTAATTTATCCTACATTGTAGTACCAACGTTAGTACAACTACCTCCATCAATACTCACACTACATACCTTGTTTTAATCGTGGCATGTAGTACGAAAGATGTTTTCTCGCTGCACCTCATAATTTTCTTTGATTCGCACACTTAAAGCTCTCCTTGCGACAACTAATTCTCTTTGTACAACACACTCCTCATTATCCTCATCCTCTAATGACAACATAGATTCATTGTCATCTTTATCCTCGATCTCAATCTCACCATCATCTCATAGCATCATAACTCTCTCGTTCGGACATTGACTCGCTATGTGACCCCTACCTTGGCTTTTAAAACACTTTATATCATGATTTCGAGCACTAGAAGAATTTGTTTTACCTTGGTAACCATGGCTGGTCGATTATGTCTTTTGCTTAGTTTTTGTGGCAAACTTCTCCTCCTTCTCCACATAGCTTGGTTTCCATGGGGAACGAATCGAGCTAAGGGTTGTACGTGTACCATCCCTCCTTTTGAGTTACTTCTCAACCTTAATGGCAATGTGCACCATATCTTCCAACTCTACATAATTTTGCATCTCTACCCAATCATGAATTTCTGGTTCAATCCATGCAAAAACCTAGCCATAGTGGCCTCCCGATCTTCTTCTATATTTGCCAGTATCATAGCCATCTTTATCTCCTTAAAATAATCTTTGACACTTCGGCTACCTTGAGTGAGACATTGCAGCTTTCGATACAAGTCTCGATAGTGATGGCATGGCACAAACTGTCTCCTCATCACGATTTTCAAGGCTGCCCAAGTCTCTATGGGACACTCTCTATTTCTCTTTATATTTATCATTAGTTTATCCCACCAATCAATAGCTTAACGCCTAATTTGCCAATGTGAGAATATCGGTCCTCTTCATTAAAGTCTTTCCCAAATTCTTCTTCATACTCAACCCAAGGTGATCGTCTGTCACTCTGATGCCCCATAGAAGCTCTAGGTTGCTCGACCCGTGTTTCCACCCGATCAATCCTCTCATGCAATTGTTCCATCCCCTCTCCTAATGTCTTCTTTAATTCACCCACTAACGCCTCCATTTGGAACTTTGAAATGCCTTCTTCAGCCATTCCTCCGCTACTATTTTTGTTTGACTTGAAAGAGAATAAGATTAGTAGAAAAAATGAAGGACCTCACAATCTCTCCCTCACGTGTTTACACTCAAAGATTGAGGTTCACTCAATTTTTTTCCACTCGTGTTTTCACTCTATGTTTGTTGGCTTTTACCCTCTAATGATCTCACACTCTCTTGCCTTTTACCACTCTTAGTTTTCTCTTTCGGTTCTTGATCAAAATAACAAACGAATCTGGAATTTTCAAGCAACAACCAAAAGACCTAAACAAAGTGAACACTATGAGAAGATAAGGAAAGGAAACAACTAAAGGATAAAATTAGAGATAAGGAAAGAAAAGGAGATCAACTTATACTATCTTTTTTTTACAGAAGATAAGTTAGGACACGATAAGGTAAGGATAAGATGATATGAGATAAGATGAGATGAGATAAGATAATGATTAGATAAGATAAGATAAGATAAGATAAGTAAACAAAAATAAGATAAGTTATGACAAGATAAGATAATATAAGATGAGATAAGAAAATATAAGATAATTATGATAAGATGAGATACGATATGATGGATAAGATAATATAAGATAAGATAAGATAAGATGCGATAAGAAAATATATGATAAGATAAGACAATGATAAGATAAGATAAAATGAGATAAGAAAAAATATGATGAGATAAGACAAGGATAAGATAAGATAAGATAAGAAAAGACAAAATAATTTATGATAAGATGAGATAAGATATGATATTACAAGATATGATGAGATAAGATAAGATCATAAGATGATAATAAAACAATGAAAATTTGAAATTTGAAATTTGAAATTATGTATTTTTAGATGAAACAGAACAGAAAAATTAAAAACTTCGTGAAATAATTCAAATAGTGAAATCTGGATTCTCAATATATGTACAGATTGTAGATCTCGAAAATCCATTCGATTTGATATATAATAATAACTATTTCGACAACCGGATCAAAAGTTATGATCGTTTTTCAGAACCACTATCAAAATCTAAAAAAAAAAGAATTGAATCTGACTCTAGAGAACCAAAAGCTTTGATACCAAATGATATGAACCCACTAGGTGACCTGCCCTAAAAATCGATAACAATGATGGTTCAAGAACCCATGGATCGATTTTAAAGAAGAAGAAACCCTGACCCATTTTCTATGACCTAAAGAGAACCTTAGGTATAAGACCTAAGACCCAAATTGATGTTTCAAAAAGAACCAAAGGTATGGTTTAGACGCCATACTCAAGAACAAGAAGGAAAAGTGAGTGATAAGCCTAGGTTTTAGAAGCCACAAGAATATTCTTGATAGGTCTTAAAAGTTCTAAGAAGAACCAAAGAGAAAACTCTCACAAAGAAATTATATTGATCAAAGTTGTTTAATACATTGTGAAACCATGCTTAAATAGAAAAACTAGAAGCCTAAAGAGTCCTAAAGTGTTTAAATAATCTAAACTAAATTTAAAAGATAAGAAATATAAATTGTAATAAATAAGAAACTTGTAATCCACCTAAAAGACTCATATTGGCTGTCTACTTCTTGGTTAGGATTGCCAAGGTGTCTTGCTTCCTTGTCATAATTTAAAATGTCATGTCATGCTCCACGTGGACTGCCATATTGAATACCACATCATCCTCCAAGTGTAATGCCATGTAGGATGCCTTTCCATGTAGGCTGCCATGATGGATACCATATCATGCTCCATGTCGGCTGCCATGTTGGAAGCCATGTCATGGTTCATGTAGCATGTCATGTTGGATGCCACATCATGCTCCCTGTGGACTGTCATGTTGGATGCCACGCCATGCTCTACACAGGCTGTCACACTCCACGTCATACTCCTATTCAGTGCTTCAGCCATTCTATTTTCTCTAGCGTTTGTGATTTGGCCTCTTTGTACTTGAACTGGATCCATCCTTTGAGCTTATGCAATCGGATCCTCATCAAGAGCCCACACACTATTCCTGAAAATATCCTTGCGAGACATACTTCTGAATCCTACGAGTGGTTGTTGGTGTCAAGATCGATTGAAGTTATATGAATCTTTAAAACGGGGAACACGAGACAATAAATTGGATCCCGCCAATTCAGAAATTCTGCATTAGAAGAAAAAAGTAAAAAAATTGTTTCTATCTCTTCTCGATACGTTTATCGAATTTGTATGATCGTTGTATGGTTTTATATTTAATATGATTAAATATTTATTTTAATTTTTTTTTCTGATATTCTGCCTACGAATCATTCATGGTTCATTAATTTTCTTCAATTTTAAAACTCGATCCATCAATTGGTATCAGAGCCTTGTGTTCTTGATTATACATATTTAGTGATAAAACTTATGTATGTATGATTTATTGTGATATTGGCATAATTTTTTTGTATGGTAGATTCAAAGCATGTTTGAATGTGTGTTATGAATGGATCTCGATTGATTGGCTCTAGGTGTTTATTTCAATTTTATAATTGATGTACGCCAAAATTGAGGCATATGATTTAATGTAATTTATTTTTTGCAAAAATTGTATCTTTAAATTCCATGTAAATCCGTCGTCGCAAGAAAAGTAGCCATTCATTGCTGCCATTCGCCACCACAGCCACGTCACATCGTCACCTGTTGCCCCACGCTACCGCATGCCGATGTAGGTTTCCTAATTATGCGTTAGGAAACCATTGAGTTTTGAAAACCTTGGGGTTTTAGAAACTTTTGGGTTTAGGAAACCTTAGGGTTTTGAAAATCCTAGTGTATACAAGACCATGTTGGGCCTTGGGCTGGCGTGGACCCATAGAGCCTATTGAGGTATTGGACTAAGCAAGGGTTGCTTGGCCTAAATAATTTGCGGGCATATTAGAATTTGATTCCAAGCCCAATCTAGTCCCTAACAATTATTTTTATTTAATTTAGTAATTTTTTTAAACTAATTAATTGGAATTTATTTATAAATTGTTTTTAAAAATAAATAAATTGATTCATTTACTTGGTAATTTATTTATCAAAGTAAAAATTATTGGAAAATTAAATTTTAAATTGAAATTGAAATTTTGAGAATGGGACTAGACCTTATTAATGAGTTTACTAAGAGGTGGGAATTCTTGAAGGAGAATGAGACAATTATAGACGTCATGAAAACTAGTATTAAATTATTATAATTTATTTATCATTCTTTTTATGGGTTATAATTAGAAATGAGCCATAGAGAGGTTAATTTTGAGGGTATGATTTATTATTAATCTCGTATCATCATATATATGCCATATAGAAATAGAGATATGTCAATATCAAAATGCCATATAACATGTACATGCATCATTGTAGTTTAAATTTATAATGGGTTATAATTTAAATACGATGTTAATGTTATAAAAGTTACATTTTTTAAATTGTGATTTAAATTTATAAAAGTTTATAATTTTCAAAACTTATTTTTCCAAATTTATAAAGAGTTATGATTTTTTGAAAAGCAAAGAGAATTCCATTTATTCCAAAAACTAAGTGGAAGGGCCCTTTACGTTGAAATATTCCCAAGATCTCCAATGCAAACTTGATCGTGAATTAAGGAATGGTTTAGAGCCACCCTAGCGATCCTCTCTTTATTGGGAGAAACTTGAGAATCTTGTCGCTTTGAGTTATTGAGTTGCTTGAGAAGTTAAAGCTTGTAAAGGAAGTGGTGAGGCAAGACCATTCCTAGATGGACTGTTAGTTCATAGTAACCTTTACAACCGATGCGTTGGTTAAACACTTAGACCAAAGCATATTGGAATCTCTCATAGGAGCTAGTCAATCGGGCCAAGGTGACCAAAATCATTGGTGATTGGTTAAGCTATATCTAGTGACATCTTGAGAAGCGTTAACCAAACGAGAAGAGTCTCGATGCGATAGGAGGTCGCTTGGACGTTATCCTTAGATGAGACAAGCTATCGTTGTTGATCATAAAATCATGAAAGAAATATTTTTTATTAGATTATTTTTTATATTTAAGTATTTGCATCATACTTTCCTAAATGATTAAGAAATATTAACACTGCTTTATCTATTCTTTTCAGTAATCATGTTATTATCCTCACTCTCAATCATCTTAAATGCAAACACTTACTGGTAAAAATTACGTGGATTGCAAACGTAATCTTGATATCGTATTGACAGTAGAAAAGCACAAGATTGTGCTCACCACCCCTTGTCTCTTGAGCTTATTATTGAATCGACTCAAGAGAAAAATGATGTTTATGCTTCTTGGATGGGTTCTAATGAGATTGCCAAGTGTTACATCTTGGCATCTGTTAGCAATATGTTACAACAACAACATCAAAACATGGAAACCACCCCTGATTTGATGTTGAACATCACCCAAATGTTTGGAGATCAGGGTCGTCTTTGTGTGAAACTTTATGAACTACCGAATAAAACCTGGAACTCCTGTCAAAGAAGACATGATGCTGATCATAAGTTATCTGAATGAGATGAAGATCATATGTGCTGAGTTAGATGGTGAGACTCAAGTTGATATGACCCTTAAGACACCACCAGACACTTTTGAGAATTTCATACTTAATTATTCAATGAATAAGTTGAGGTACTCACTTATGGAGCTTATGAAGGAGTTACAAGTTGCTTAGACCCTATTTCTGAAGGGCAAGAGGAAGACTGGGGAGGCAAACTTTACTGAAAGTAAGCTAGCGCAAAAGAAACACAAGAGTGGTCCAAAGAAAGCTAAGAAGCAGAACTCGAAAGTTGGAAAAGGAAATGGCAAGTCGAAAGATAAGTATCATCATTTTGGAGTCGCTGGCCATTGGAAATGCAACTTCTCGGATTATCTGAAGGAGCTGAAATCCAAAGGTATAGTACTTGTTACTGAGGCTTGTTATGTGACTGACTCTAAATTGTTCTGGATTGTAGACTTTGCACCCACTAACTATATCTGTTGTTCCCTGCAGGAATTTAAGAAAATCAGAAGGCTTAACAAGGGTGAGTTCAGCTTCTGTTGGGGGAATGGAGCACTAGTATCAGCTGTATCAGCTGGAACTATTAAATTGTCATTTGATAATGGTTTTTTCATTTTACGAGATGTTTATTATATTCCAATTTTTAGGAAAACCTTATTTTAGTTGCTAGTTAAATTGAGTAAGGATTTACTATGAATTTCATTGATAAATTTATTGGTATATTTAGAAATGATTTCTTAATTACTACTGCACAGTTGATACATAACTTATTCTATGTAAAACCAAAAGTTTCAATGATATGTGACACTGAAGTAAATATTGATTTACAAAGGAGAGTAAAAGATTGAAGTTTGACTCAATCGATATAACATACTTGTGGCACTTGCGTCTTCGTCACATTAGCCTAGATAAGATTAAAAGACTTGCAAATGATGGTCCATTGTAAACTTTAAGTGTGAGATCAATACCCACATTTGAATCCTGCATAGAAGGTAAAATGAAAAAGAGATCTTTTTCAGCAAAGGGTGAAAGAACCACTCAATGCCTCAAACTCTCACACAGTGATGTATGTGGGTCATTGAATATCCGAGTAAGAGGAGGTTATGAATTGTTTTAACCTTCACAAATGACTACTCGCGTTTTGGACATGTTTACCTAATGCGCCAAAAGTCTGAAACTTTTGAAAATTTCAAAGAGTACAAGGCTATGGTGGAGAAGCAATTAGAGAAACAAATCAAACCACTACGATCCAATCGTGATGGAGAGTACTTTCTAGGAGAGTTCAAAAACTTTCTTAAGGAATAAGGTAGTCTTTCTTAGCTTACAACACGATCAGATATAGTTAGATCCATTATGAGTTATTCATCCTTCCCAGATTCATTCTAGGGATATGCCTTAGAAACAACGGTATATATTCTTAACCAAGTTTCATCAAAGAAGGTGTCTAGTACACCCTATGAAAGATGGAGTGGATGGAATTCATCCGTAAGTCACCTTAGGATATGAGGATGCCCGACACACGTACTAAGACCGAAGATAGACAAATTGGCCAATCGATAAGAATTATGCATGTTTGTAGATTATCCCAAGGAAACGAAGGGATACATCTTTTATAGCCCAACTAACAAGAAAACATTCAGGAGCACGAATGCTCATTTTCTTAAGGAGGACTATATAAGAAGTGTGAAGCCGAGAGGCACACTTGTGCTAAAGGAATTATTTGAGTGTGAGGGCACCGACTCCTCCAATCAAGAACTGTTCCCGATTCAATTATGGAAGAACCAAAGCAGGAACCAGAGCCTATGAAGCCTTGACGTAGGGTTGTGAGACAACCTAACAGGAGTCTCAGATAGGGATTATGATGAATCTGTTTCCTACTCGCATGCCATAGCTGCTTTTGAAGCAAACCTATGACAAGAAGCCATGAACATTGAGATATAGTCGATGTACTTGAGCGGAGTCTAAAAACTTGTAGACACTCTTGTAGGGCTAAAACATTTAGGCTGTAAATTAATTTATAAGAAAAAGAGAGGTATGGATGGGAATGTGGAGACATTTAAAGCTAGGCTAGTAGCCAAGGGCTACACCTAAAAGGAAGGTATTAATTACGAGGATACCTTCTCACTGGTGTCCATGCTTAAGTCTATTCGAATCCTTATGACCTCGATTATGAAATTTGGCAGATGGACATCAAGACTGCCTTTCTGAATGGAAATCTTGAAGAGCGCATTTACGAACTAATATAGTCCATTTATGGACTTAAGCAAGCATCACAGTCATGGAATATCATATTTGATGAAACTATCAAGAACTATGGTTTTAAACAGTTAGTGGATGAACCTTGTGTATATAAGATGATACACGAAGGCAAAGTAATTTTTGTTTGTCTTGTACATGTACAATATTCTACTCATTGGGAATAATGTAGGAATTTGTCTGATATCAAGATTTGGCTTGCAAAGTAATTTGATATGAAGGATCTTGGAGAAGCTGCCTTTGTCTTAGGTATTAGATCTTTCGAGATAGGAAGAACAAATAATTGGCACTGTCTCAAGCATCTTATATTGATAAGGTGATTGATTGCTTCAGTATGTAAAACTCCAAGATGGGATATCTTCCCTTTAGGCATGGAGTCATCCTCTCCAAGGAGTAGTCCCCCAAGATTTCTTAAGAAGAGGAAGACATGAGAAAGATTCCCTATGCCTGAGCCGTAGGAAGTCTCATGATGCGATGCTTTACACTAGGCCAGATATTTACTATGTCGTGAGCGTGGTGAGTCATTTTCAATCTAATTATGGACTCGATTATTGGAATGCCATCAAGCATATCCTCAAGTATCTTAGGAGACTGCGAAACTACATGTTTATGTATTTAGGTACTAACATGAATATGGCGGGTTATACTGACTCCAATTTCTAAGTAGACAAGGATTCCAGCAAGTCCACTTCAGGATCGGTGTTCACCTGAATGGTGGATTAGTAGTGTGGAGAAGTATCAAGAAGTTTTTCATTGTTGATTCTCCCATGGAAGTTGAGTATGTCGCAGCTTGTGCTACAAAGGAGGCTTTCTGGCTTAGAAAGTTCCTAAAGACTCTTGAAGTCGTTCCAGATGCTGACAAACCCATGACACTTTATTGTGATAACAGTGTGGCTGTAGCAAACTCAAAGGAATCGAGGAGCCACAAAAGATTCATACAGATAGAGTGAAGGTATTATCTCATCAGAGAGATTGTTCAGCGTGGAGATGTTGTAGTAACACACATATCGACGATCAGTAACCTGACAGATCCATTCATGAAGACTTTAAGCAGTAAAGTCTTTAATGACCTCTAAAGGGCATAGGGATACGAGAATGTACACACCTACTTTAGTCCACAAGTAGGAGTTTGTTGGAATTGTATCTATAAAGTAGAGTGTAATAACTATTTTTGAATACTTTATTATTTCTCTGACATTTATGTATTATTGAATTTTATGAATAAATGAAAGTTTTCCATTAATTAAAGTGTGTTTATAATTTACTCAAGTCCTGGAACTATTATCAATGTAAGAAGAGTAAAGATAGAGGGGTCTTCCAGACAAACTCTTCTAAAATAGTTCAGAATGTTATTAACAGTCTTAGGATCAACTGAGCAATCGAGTCTGATTACGACTATTAGGTTGAACCAAAAGATGCCGGCCTTGGGGCATGGGAGTAGAGACTTTAACGGTTGTCCTAGACATGTTATGGAACATGTTAAATAGATTAGTAACAAATTAGTTTAGTGCAAAGCCGTTTATTTAGCTCTAAATCTAATTGTTACACCTTAAGGATATTTTCATAATTACCCTAATCGTGAGGTGAATACGAAACTTGATCTAGTTAGTTGTGATCTTTGATACGTCAAATGAGTGAAATCAAATTGCCGGAAAATACCTTGACTATTGGGATCGTGGTTGAACTATGTTGGATTTGTGTGACACACATATATGGAATTCATGGTAAGATTACAAAAAACAATAATATCACCTTATGCTTTATTGATGGGTGTGTGAATAAATAAACTGTGCCTGATACTCGATGACATGGGTCATTGAATAAAACATTGTGAACTGTACGAAACACTTTACTAATATGTCTTTCTTATTCACAGTCAATAGAGGAGTTAAAGAAATAATAATTAGAGAGGTAAAATGGTAACTTTATATCTTTCCCTTGTTACTTATATTCACGAAAGGTAATATGTTAAAATATTCTGTGGACCGTGAAAAAAAGTGTTGATTAACACCAATAGAAAATGTAGTGCGTATGAATCAATAGTTGATTCGACATCGGACCTATAGTGGTGTCGTACGATGTCAGGATTAAATATATCAGGAATTTTTGGATATAAATTAGCAGGGCATTTTAAATCCCATAGCTTTATTCATGTGGGTCCATTCGGTCTCATGAGTAACTCATAAGGACAGAAAATAGAAACATCAACTGGACCAAAAATATATTTTGGACCAAGATATACTTCTCGAAGACATATGTGATGGGTGTCATCACTAAATTAGTGAAGAGTAGAATTAATATTCAAATTAGTTAATTTGTTATTTTCTAATTATTAGATAATTAGTAAATAAAAATAATTAATCAATTAATTGATAGGGATCAATTTAATTGATCAAATTGGATTGATGAATTTGGACACAATATTGGCTCTGAGGGAGATGTAAAATTCACAGAGAGCATTGTAGGGTGGTGGTGAATTTTGACAATTTACAATATTGGGATATATGTATAATTTCTATAATTATGATATAAGAGATCGCAATAGGGTTGCATCCCTAACGTAAGCTTAACCAAGTCATAGTGTGTGATCATTCAGAGCAAGAAAAATGTTTTCTCTCTCTCCATCTCTTGTTGCCGTCGAAATCACAGTGATGAAGAAGATAATTGTTTTTTCTAACTTAGTTGTTTAGAGAACCCACACATTATTCCTGACAATATCCTTGCAAGACATACTTCTGAGTCCTATGAGTGGTTGATGGTGAGAAGATCGATTGAAGTTCTGTGAATATCAAGAATGAGGACTGCGAGACAATATATTGGATCCCGCCAATTCAGAAATTATTCATTATAAGGGAAGGTAAAAAATGTTTCTATCTCTTCTCAATACGTTTATCTAAATATGTATGATCGTTGTATATGGTTTTATATTTAATATGATTAAATACTTGTTTGGAAAATATTTTGATATTCCGCCCATTAACCGTTTGTGGATCATTAATTTTCTTCAATTTTTAAAACTCGATCCAATAGTTGGGCGTTTAGGCCTATGAAAAGGTGCCACCTGGGATGTTACTTTTGGTGGATAATATGCCCCTGGCACTTGAGGTTATCCGAGCTCTCTTTGGGAGCTCCATTCTCGCTTTCCTTTATCGACTCAGGTTTGTAGAACCTGAGCCCCTCAGGATCGACTAGGTGAGGTCGGGCCTTCTCCTTTGAAACTTCTCTTTGTCATGAACTTTTTGATGCGGTGTGATATGTGTCGTCTCATTGTTGGTGGTCAAAAAACACCTATAACATTTATCCCCAGTCAAGGACTTGGGTGGCTTTACTCGCCCAAGTCTGAAGACTTCTTCACCCAAGTTCTTTGTCCGGGCTACCTCTATATGGTGGTAAGCTAAGGGATCTGCTCGTCTCGGGCAATGTTACACATGTACTTGAAATTTGTTCACTTGGGAGGTCGATGATGAATGTAACTAATGGCCTAATCATATTTTTTCGCAACTCGTCTGTGCGCGTGTATCCCCCCACCTTTACCGTGATTCATGGCCATGGGTTCCTTGGGAGTTGGATTCAGGGTGTTGCATAGATGCGTGTGGAGGATGGCGAGAGTCGCCAACCATGAGGCCTGACTCACTGATGCGTCACTTCACTCCTATGGACAAGTCAGTGATGTTTGGTCTTCAGACATTGTCTCATTGTTTCATGAAATGATCGTTAATTGGGCGTGGGATCACCTCAACGGTTGCCATCTTGTGGTATTCTAATGCTCACTAATTGAGTGGTTTCCTTCTTCAAGGCCTTTAAGTAGGCACTTTTCCTCCTCATTTTCTTCATCCTTGCCTTCCTAAAAGAGTGGAAACCTTTGCCATCCCTCGGTCTAGCCCCAGTTCTTCTTTCTTCCTTGGGAGAACACTGGTCCTTCCCCTTCCAGGGCCTATTTCGCTTGGGAGGCTTCCTCTTAGTTTTCCTCTCAGTTTTCCTCTCAGTTTTCCTTTCCGTTGATAGCCTTGTTTGGTGAACCCTTTGTCTTTGTTAGTTACCGACTTATAGTTGCAAAGCCTCTCTATTACAAAACATCATCCTTAGGAGAAGCCTGCAACTTAGCCGAGGTCTCGACCTTTAATAATGTGGCTTCCTCGATTGCATCCCACCTCCTTCCACGTCAACATTACCTTTCTTTTACCACCACTGTCCTTCTGATCCACCAGCTGCTCATTAGAACATGCCTCAGGAGTGGGCCAAGCACAACCCTTGCGATCCTTCAGGATTGTCTTGAACTTAAGCAAAGCTCCTCCCTTCCCTTTCTCCCCTTGTGGGAGATATTAAAGCTTTTTTCATCCTTAGTTCGAGAGGATGTATTGTTCAGAGGTTGAGTTCTCTTTTGGCTCGACTTGGTGTGGGCATCAGACCAAGCCATCGTGATCCTGAATCCTTAGCCAAAAGATGATCAGAGCCCTTGGGACTTTAAAAGAGTTCAAGAAAGTTGTGGAAACCCTAGGACCTCCGTCCAAGATGTGGGGCGGGCAATTTTACTTTTAGATTAGATTGAGGAGGGGGTTTGCCCTTTGCCTGAGGAGGGAATCTCTGTAACTTTTCCATTCCTTGTACTTGTAATGTTAACGTTTGCACAAGTTTGGGGTCGGTCCCAAGCTTGGACTGTGTGCAAAGAACATGATCCATTAAGTAATTAATTGGTCCTTAAAGCTTCACTTTTGCTTCCAGCAATCTTTAATTTGGTCTGGTCGAGGCCTTAGTCTTTCCTTTGTTCTTGCTTCCACTTCATCTTGTGAATATCCTTTTATGTCTATAGATCTGAGTAGTGAAGTTGTCCTAACCCCGAGCTTGGGTGAGCTATAATTAATGGACTTGATCCTTTTTACTTCCTAGTGGGTTGCCCCCTTAGAAGGAGGTATGACGTGACTCAAACTTGAAGGGTCCTTGCTTTCAATCTAGCGAGCCAATGTGAAAGCTAGGCTATCGTTCCTTTTGTAATTATCCCTCTCTCTCTCTCTCTCTCTCTCGCTCGCTCTCTCGCTCACTCTCTCCCTCACTCTCTCTTTATCTTTCTCTCTCTATCTCTCTCTATCATTCTCTATCTCTATCTATCTCTCACACTCATTCTCCCTCACTCTCTATCATTCTCTATCTCTATCTATCTATCTCTCACACTCATTCTCCCTCACTCTCTCACTTTCTCTCTCTATCTCACTCCCTCTCGCGCGCTCTCTTTCAATCTCTCGCATTATCTCTCTCGCTCTCTCTCTCTCACTGCCTGTCTGTCTATCTCCCTTTCTCTCTTCTTACTCGATCTTTTTTTATCTCTCACATTATCTCTCTCGCACTCTTTCCCTCCCTCTCTCTTTCAGTCTTTCTATTTGTCTCTCTCCCTCTCTCTCTCTCTCTCTGTCGCTCACACACACACACACACACACACACACTCTCTCTCTCTATCTCACTCATTCTCTCTCACCCATTCTCACTCACTCATTCACTCTCCCCCTCTCTCTCATTTTTTCTCTCTCTCCCCTCTCTCTCACTCTCTCCCTTTCTCCCTCTCCCCCTTTCTCTCTATCTCTCTCTTTCCCTCTCTCCCTCTCTCTCTCACAGACACACACACACACACACACAAACACATACTCTCTCTCTCTCACTCTTTCTCCCTCCCCCTCTCTCTCCTGCTCTCTGTCTCTCTCTCTCTCACACACACACACACACTCTCTCTATATATATATCTCACTCATTCTCCCTCTCTCTCTCATTCTCTCCCTCTCTATCTCTATCTCTCTTTCTCTATCAATGTTTCACTCTCTCTCACTCTCTCTCCCTCTCTCTCCCACACACTCTCTCAGTGTTTGTGTGTGGTTGTGTCTCTCAATTTCACTCTCTTGCCCTCTCTCTCCCTCTTGTTTCGTCTAACTCTCTCTCTCTCCCTCTCTCTCCCTCTCCCTCTCTCTCTCTCTCCCCCACTAATTTTGTCCAACTCTCTCTCTCTCTCTCTCTCTCTCTCTCTCTCTCTTTCTCCTGCTCAAAAGATTCAAGTTAAGCCAAGTTCGTCTCATTTGGGCGTAAAAACGTCCCATAGGGTCATTTGGACTCCGCATGACACTAGAAACACCTAAAATGACCACCATGATCAAAAGTTATGTTTTAAGATTAGCCGATTCAAACGAAAAAGACTAGATTTTTTTGACAAAATGAAAACACAATACGACTCGAATCAAAGTCGAAAAGGTAGAAATGAAGGAAAAGCACAATGCATAGATAAGACGATGGGGATAGATAACCTGTTTCTAGAAAATAATGCTCTGATACCAATTGATACGAAACCACTAAGAGACCAGCCCTAGGCTACCCTGAATCGACGAGCTAGATGCAAATCGGAAACTAGGAACAAAGTGATGTTGATCATATTAGAACCCTAAGGAAATCTAAGTCCTTAAAACTCCAATTTCGAGATGCCACAAAGTTGAATGCTACCTTGATAAATACAAATTCTAAATTCTATCAAGAAATCTCTCTCTCTTTCTCTCTCTCTCTATCTTTCTCCGCTCTCTTGCTCTCACACACACACACACAGTCTATTTCACACACACACACACACCCTCCCTCACTCTCCCCCTCTCTCTCTCTTCTCTATCTCCCTCTCTCTCCCTCTCTCTCTATCGATCTATCTATCTATCTCACTCACTCATTCTCTTCCCCTTTTCTCTCTCTCTCTCTCTCTCATTCTCTCTCTAGCTCTTGCTCTCCCTCCCTCCTACCCTCTCTCTCTCCCTCTCTCTCTCTTGCCCTCTCTTTCTCTCTCTTTCTCTCTCTCTTCTCTCTCTCCCCCTCTCTCTCCCTCTCCCTCCCTCCCTCTCTCCCTCACTCACTCTCTCTCTCCCTATTTCTCTCTCTTTTTCATTCTCAAAAGATCCATGTTT
>QANY01001148.1:0-7500 GCA_003255025.1 Datisca glomerata | reverse complement strand
CACCACACTCCCAATACTTGTCCAAAATTTGTATTGAGTGTCAAAACTCAAGTTGAGTATGTGTCATGCCCAAAAGATCCAAGAATAGGTTAGATCTTCTCATTTGGGTCTTAGCACGTCCCATTGGGTCTTTTTGACTCCGCATGGCACTTGGAGCACCTAAAATGAGAACCAAAATCATAATTCTGATCCAAAACCTATATTGGGTGTTTAGCCAAGCTCATCTCTTTTGGGGCCTAAACACGCCCTATTGGGTAGTTTTGGCTCTACATGGTAATAGTATTACCTAAAATGATCACCACACTACATATTCTTATCTAAAATGTGTATTGCGTGTCAAAAGCATGGTCGAGTACATGGCATGCCTAAAAGATTCAAGTTTAGTTAAGTTCATCTCATTTGGGCCTAAACACATCCCATTGGTTCTTTTTTACTCTGCATGGCACTAGAAGAACCTAAAATTACCACACTTCAAAATCTTATCCAAAACGTGAATTGGGTGTTTAGCCAAGTTCATCTCATTTGGCCCAAAACACGTCCTATGGGTCTTTTTCACTCCGCATGGCACTAGAAGCACCTAAAATGACTACCACAGCCCAAATGCTAATCCAAAACGTGTATTTGGTGTCAGAAGTGATGTCGAGTACATGCCACGCTCAAAATATCTAAATATAGCCAAGTTCATTTCATTTGGGCCTAAACGCGTCCCTTTGGTTCTTTTTCACTCTACATGGCACTAGAAGCACCTAAAATGACCACCACACTCCAAATATTATGTAAAATGTATATTGAATGTTAAATGTCAAGTCGAGTACATGCCATGCCAAAAAGATCCAAGTTTATCCGCGTTCATCTTATTGGGACCTAAACACGTCCCATTGGGTTATAAGTTAGGTTTAGTGAACTAGAAGCAGTTAAAATGACCACCACACACCAAATTATTACCCAAACTAACTACTCGATGTAATAAATCAGGTCGAGTGCATCCACTACCCAAAAGATTCAAGTTGAGCCAACTTCATCACATTTGGGCCTAAACACGTCCCATTGGGTCCTTTTTACAACGCATGGTACTGGAAGCACCAAATGACAAACACACTTCAAATTCTTATCTAAAATGTGTATTGGGTGTCAAAAATCATGTCGAGTACATGCCATGCCCAAAAGATCCAAGTTTAGCCAAGTTCATCTTATTTGGATCTAAACACATCTCATTGGGTCTTTGACTCTATATTGCACTAGAAGTACCTAAACTGACCACCACACTCCAAATTCTTCTCCAAAATGTGTATTGGGTGTCAAATCTTAGGTCGAATACATCTTATCCAAACTATGTATTGAGTGTCAAAATTCAGGTCGAGTACATGCCAGGCCCAAAAGATCCAAGTATACCCAAGTTCATCTCATTTGGGCTTAAACACGTCCCATTAGGTCTTTTTGACTCCTCATGGCACTAGAATAACCTAAAATCACATCACTTCAAATTCTCTATTCAAAACGTGTATTGGATGTTTAGCCAAGTTCATCTAATTTGGGCCTAAACACTTCCTATTGAGTCTTTTTTACTCTACATGGCACTAGAAGTAACAAAAATGACCACCACACTCCAAATACTTATCCAAAATGTAAATTTTGTGTCGTAAGCCAGATCGAGTGCATGACATGGCAAAAAGATCCATGTTTAGTGAAGTTTATCTCATTTGGGCCTAATCACGTCCCATTGCATATTTGTGACTCTCCATGGCACTAGAAGTACATAAAATAATAACTACCCTACAAATTCTTGTCCAAAATGTTTTTTGGGTGTCAAAAATCAGCTTGAGTACATGCCATAATGAAAAGATCCAAGTTTAGCCATGTTCATCTCGTTTGGGTCTAAATATGTTTCATTGGGTCTTTTTGACTCTGCATGGCACTAGAAGCACCCAAAAATACCACCACATTCAAAATACTTATCCAAAACTTGTATTGGATGTCAAAAGTCAGGCCGAGTATGTGTCATGCCCAAAAGATCTAAATATAGTCAAGTTCATCAGATTTGATCCTAAACACATCCCATTGGGTCTTTTTGACTCCCCATAGTAGTAGAATCACCTAAAATGACAACCACACTTAAAGTTCTTCTCCAAAACGTATATTGGGTGTTTAGTTCATCTCATTTGGGATAAACACGACCTATTAGGTCTTTTTCACTCCTCATGGCACTAGAAGCACCTAAAATTACTGACACAATCCAAATATTTATCCAAAATACGTATTGGGTGTCAAAAGTCAGGTCGAGTACATGCAATTCCTTAGAGATCCAAGTATAGCCAAGTTTATCTCATTTGGGCCCAAACACATCCCATTGGATCCAAGTATAGCCAAGTTCAAAAAATGACCATCACATTCCAAATTCTTATCAAAAGCGTGTATTGCATGTCAAAAATCAGGTGTAGTACATGATATGCCAAAAACATTAAAATTTAACCAAGTTCATCTCATTTTCATCTAAACACATCCCATTGGGTCATTTTAATTCTGCATGGCACTAGAGGTACAAAAAATGACAACCACACTCTGAATTCTTATAAAAATGTTTTAGCCAAGTTAAGCTAAGTTCATCTCATTTGGCCTAAACACGTTCCATTAGGTCTTTTTGACTCCTCATGGCACTAGAAGCACCTAAAATTGCAACCACGCTTCAATACTTATCCACTACGTGTATTGGGTGTCAAAAGCCAGATCGAGTACTTGTCATGCCCATAAGATCCAAGATTAGCCAAGTTCTTCTCATTTAGGTCTAAACACATCACATTGGGTCTTTTGGACTTCCCATGGCACTAAAAGCACCTAAAATTACAACCACACTCCAAATACTTATCCAATACATGTATTGGTTGTCAAAGTCAGGTCTAGTACATGTCATGCCCAAAAGATCCAAGTGAAGCAAAGTTATTCTCAATTGGGTCTAAACATGTCACATTAGATCTTTTTGACTCTACATGGCACTAGAAGATCCTAAAATGACCACCACGCTCCAAAATCATATCCAAAATGTGTATTGGCGTTACAAGTCTATCCGAGTGCAATCCATGCCCAAAAGAGCCAAGTTTAGCCAAGTTCATCTCATTTGGGCTTAAACACATTCCATTGGGTCTTTTTGACTCGGCATGGCACTAGAAGCTCCTAAAATGATAATGAAAATCCAAATTCTTATCTAAAATGTGTATTGAGTGTCAAAAGCCAGGTATGCCATGCCCAAAAAATTCAAGTTTAGCCAAGTTCCTCTCATTTGGGCCAAAAGATATTCCATTGGGTCTTTTTGATTCCACATGGCACTAGAAGAACCAAAAATGACAACCACACTCAAAATTCTTATTTAAAATGTTTATTAGGTGTCATGAGTCAGGTAAAGTGCATGCCATGCCCAAAAGATTCAAGTTTAGCCAAGTTCATCTCATTTAGGCCTAAACACGCTCATTGGGTCTTTTTGACTTAGCATGGCACTAGAAGGTTGCTTAATTGACCACCCTCCAAAATCTTATCCACAATGTGTATTGCACGTCAAAAGTTAGTTCGAGTAAATTTTGTTCCCAAAAGATAGAAGTTTAGCCAACTTCATCTCATTTGGGCGTAAACACGTCACATTGGAATTTTTTTTAACTCTACAGGGCATCAGTTGTTACTAAAATGAACACCACACTCCAAATTATTATCTAAAACGTGTATTGTGTGTCAAAAGTCAGGTCGAGTACATGCCATGCCCAAAATAATCAAGCTTAGCCACATTCATCTCAATTAGCCGAAACACGTCCCTTTGGGTCTTTTTGACTCGGCATGGCACTAGAAGCTTCTAAAATGATCACCACACTCAAATATCTCATCCAAAACGTGTATTGCATGTGATAAGTAAGTTTGAGTGCATGTTATGTCAGAAAAATCCAAGTTTAGCCAAGTTCATACAATATGAGCCTAAACAAGTCCCATTGGGTCTTTTTGACTCGGCATGACACTAGTAGCACCTAAAATGATAATGAAAATCCAAATTCTTATATAAAATATGTATTGAGTGTCAAAAGCCAGGTCGAGTATATGCCATGCTCAAAAGATTCAAGTTTAGCCAAGTTCCTCTCATTTGGGCCAAAAGATATTCCATTGGGTCTTTTTGATTCCACATGGCACTAGAAGAACCAAAAATGACAACCACACTCAAAATTCTTATCCAAAATGTTTATTGGGTGTTTAGTTAAGTTTAGCCAAATTCCTCTCATTTGGCCCAAACACATCCTATCGGGTCTTCTTGATTCTGCATGGCACTAGAAGCACCTAAAATCACAACCACACTCCAAATACTTATAAAAAATGTGTATTGGGTGTCAAAAGATAGGTCGAGCATGTGTCATGCCCAAAAGATATAAGTATAGCCAAGTTCTTCTCTTTTGGGTCCTAAACACGTGACATTGGATTTTTTTGACTCCACATGACACTAGAAGCACTGAAAATGAAAACAAAACTCATAATTCTCATCCAAAATTGTGTATCGGGTGTTTCGCCAAGTTCGTCTCATTTGGGCATAAACACACCATATTGGGTCTTTTTGACTCTGCATGGAACTAGAAGCACCTAAAATGATTACCACACTCTAAATTCTTATCCAAAATGTGTATTGGGTGTCATAAGTCAGGTCGAGTGCATGCCATGCGTAAAAGATTCAATTTTAGCCAAGTTCATCTCATTTGGGCCTAAACACATCCCATTGGGTCTTTTTTGACTCAGCATGACCACCACACTTCATATTCTTATCCAAAATGTGTATTGGGTGTCAAAAGTGTAGTCAATTACCTACCATGCCCAAAAGATCGAAGGTAAGTGAAGTTCATTTGATTTGGGCCTAAACACGCCCCATTGGGTCTTTTTGACTCTGTATGGCACTGAAAGCATTTAAAATTACCACCACACTCCAAATTCTTATCCAAAAGGTGTCATAAGCCAGGTCGACTACATGCCATACCCAAATGATCTAAGTCTAACCAAATTCATCTCATGTTGGCCTAAACACGGCTCATTGGGTCTTTTTGACTCTGCATGGCACTAGATGTTGGGTTAGGTTTTAAAATTTGATGAGAAATCAATGAACCACGAACGGTTCGTTGGTGGAAAATAAAAAAATTTCACATCAAGCAATTTAATCATATTATATATTAAAACCATACTAACGATTATGGTTACTTAGTTAAACGTATTCAGTAGAGGTAGAAACAATTGTTACCTTACGTTGTATCGGAGAATATCTGACTTGGTGAAATCTTTTTTATTGTCTTTGTATTCTTCGTTCTTAGTTCTTCGTAGAACTTGAATTAGCCTTCATAGCAACAACCACTCATATGATTCATAAGTATATCTTAATCAGATGTTCATCAGAAATTGAGTGTGAGCCCTCAAAACAACTGGAGAAGAAAAATCATATCCCTTCTCCTCTATGTATTTCAGGGGCAACTAGGGGGAAGGAGAGAAACTATGTTTTATCTACTTTACATAATCACACACTGTGTTAGGGTTTGGGATGCAGCCCTATTGCCATACCTTTTATAATAATTATGAAGTTGACACATATACCCCTATATGTTAAATTACTGAAAATTCACCCCCTAATATTTGCTATTTCTGAAAATTACATATCTTCCTAGAGTTAATGGCTTGTGCAAATTCATCAATCAAAATTGATAAATTAAATTGATCTTCATCAATTAATTAGTTAATTTCTTTTATTTACTAATTATCCAATAGTTGGAAAATAACTAATTAATTGATTTAAACACTAATTAAGTGATAACATCCATCACGTATGGGTTCAAGAAATATACCATGGTCTTAAACACATTTTTGGTCCAACTGGTGTTGTTTTTCATTCATGTCCTTATGAGCTACTTCTGAGACCGAATGGACCCATATGAATAAAGCTATCAGATTCAAATACTCGATGAATTTAACTTTGTACATTCCTGACCTATTTAATTCTGACATCGTACAACTCTACTATAAGTCTGATACCGAATCGACTCTCGATTCATGGGGGCTACATTTTCTGTTGGTACAAATAAACACTTTTATTTCATGGTTCATAGAATATTTCAACATATTACCCTTTATGAATATGAGTAACAAGAGCGGGATGTAAAATTAAGATTTTAGCCCTCTAGTTATTATTTCCTTAACTCGTTTATTGATTTTGAATAAGGTTAAGAATGTATGCTGCTGTTTCCATGGTATATCCCCAAAATGAATCTGGGAGGGATGATTAACTCATCATGGATCTAACCATATCCAATAGAGTTTGATTCCTTCACTCTAACACACCATTCTATTTTAGAGTGCCAGTTGCTGTAAGCTTAGAAAGAATACCTTCTTCTTTAAGAAAGTCTTTGAACTCTCCTAGCAAGTACTCTCCACCACGATTTGATCGTAGCGTTTTGATTTGTTTCTCTAATCGCTTTTCGACCATAGCCTTGTACTCTTTGAACTTTTCAATGGTTTTAGACTTTTGGTGCATTAGATAAACATGTCCAAGATGTGTGTAGTCATCAATGAAGGCTACAAAGTATTCATAACCTCATCTTGCATGGATATTCAATGGCCCACATAAATAACTATGTATTAGTTCGAGGCATTGAGTGGCTCTTTCACCCTTCACTGAAAATTGTCTTTTGGTCATTTTTCCTTCTACACAGGATACACATGTGGATAGTGGTCCCACACTTAAAGTTTGTAATAGACCATCTTTTGCAAGTCTTTTAATCCTGTCTAGGCCGATGTGGCCAAGACGTAAGGGCCACAAATTGGTTAGATTGGTTGAGTCAGACTTCAACCTTTTACTATCCCTTTGTAAATCAATATTCACTTCAGTGTCACATATCATTGAAATCATTGGTTTGACGTAAAATAGTTTTTATTTATCAAATGTTCAGTAGTAATTAAACAATCATTACTAAAAATACTAATATCTTTATCAATGAAATTCAAACTGAATCCTTTTTCAATTAAAATAGCTACTAAAATAAGTTTCTTCCCAAAAATTGGGATATAATAAACATCACGTAAAACCATAAATTGTTATCGAATGACAATTTAATAGTTCCACTAGATATGATCGATACTAATGCTTCATTTCTCCAACGGAAGTTGGACTTACCCTCGTCAAGCCTTCTAATTTCCCTGAACCCCTTTAGATCTCAATTCCTTGAGATAGTTTGGGCAGTTGCATTTTCGATGGCCAGCGACTCCACAATGATGTCACTTCTCTATCGACTTGTCACTTTTGTAGTACCCTTATCTTTTGCAGCCTTCGAGTTCTGCTTTTTTCCTTTTGCAGACTCTCTTATGTTTCTTTTTGGTGCCAGAGGTGGAAGGCTTACTTTTAGTAAAGTTTTCCTCTCCAGTCTTCCTCTTGCCCTTCAGATATTAGGTCTCAGCAGCTTGCAATAACTTCATCAGCTCAGGAAGTGAGTACCTCAACTTATT
>QANY01001144.1:0-18672 GCA_003255025.1 Datisca glomerata | reverse complement strand
AGGAGACAATGTTTCGCCCAGCAACTCCGACGACACCTTGATGACAGCTAAGTGCAGCTAAGATAGGGACCCCAAACGGCAATGACGCCGACTCATGTTCTGGATTTTTACAGATCTGAAATTCTAAATCTGGAATTTTTTCGCTCCATCATTGCTTCTTTTTTTGTTTAACACCTTCAATAGTTAGCTAACATGGAGTATATTTTCTTCTACCAAGCAGAGGTTAAAAAATGTTCAAAAATGAGAAAACCACTTTCTTCACCATTTTGGAAGATTCTCATTTTGTCTGTTTTGTTTTAATTTCAACCATGGAAAGAACGAACCAGTTATAATAATATTTTTTAACCATCCAAAGCAATACATTACCTTCTTTCAAAAAATCCATTTGTTCCTTTTGCATATGGACGAAGGAAGCAGTGAAACATTCTTCCCCGTGGAGAGTTCTCCTTTTGATAAACGACTCGTCCGCGGATTCGTAATTGTTTGGGGTGAATTTCAAACTGGATGGGTATATGAACGGAGAGTCATTTAGTTATCGAAGAAATCTTGGAAACATGGAGGTCTAGTGTGGAGGAAATGATGAGCATCTTTAACGGCCCAGACAGTAACAACCGTCGATATATGCACCTCTTGGGATTGCCAAGGAGAGGGAGAGTGAGAGAAAGCCCCCAAATGTGTGTGTCCAATGTCAAAAATATCTAACCTCCTCAATAAGAGTATTAAGCATCTTTATATAAAAATGAGGGGTAGATTCTAATTTATAATGACCAATGAATGACTATCAAGAGTATGTAAAGACCAACGTATAGAACGTTGTCACATGTCCCTAAGTCCATTTTCAATGAGAGGACGGTGCATCTAAAGTCTATTGAGCAGGTCGTGGCGGTGGACCGACACAATGAACCACATCCTAATCCTACCAAGTCATATACCTACAATTCATTCATAATATGATAAGGGTCCATCTAAGTCTTTTCATTGAATTTGACGGTTATGAGTAGTTAATCACAGGAGTCTGATCGGGGTGAACCCGACAGGTATGTTAGGGACATGAATTCATGCATAAACACTCTCTCAAATTCCATCCGTCTCCCTCTCTCTTGCACTCTTTAACTATAACCATTTTCCTGCTCCTACTCTCTTTCTAGATCCATTTACCATCATAAATTTTGTCTAACTCTTCAAATTTATGTCTAAAAAGTTCAAGTAATGTATGAAGAGACCCTTACCTTTTCAAAAGAAGAAGACAACAAATGTTCCACCTCCACGGCTCTACCCACAGTGACAGCCACAAAGAACAAATAATTTTTTCCCTCTCTTTAGTCTTCTTCTAGCTGGGCTCTTCAATTTTGTTTCTCTCTCTACACTCTTAAGTCTTGTCTTCTTTGGTGGAGTGGGTACATCTAGGTGATACGGCTAGGTGATGTGGTGTGTGAGTTGAGTATATAGGTCTAGGCATTTGTCGAATTGGGAAAGATTTTTTAGTGAATTGAAAAGTCAAAAGGGGTAAATAACTAATTATCTAAATTGTTTAGGGGGAAATAATCAATTCTGCCAAATTTGTATAGATATGTATATGGTGAAATTTTAAATTTTAGAAAATAAAGAGGGGCAATTACCCCTTTGGGCTGGCTAAGGTAACCTCACCCCTGATACTATGTCAACATGCAGTACTGATGCGCAGTACTGATGCGCAGTACGATCCGCGATACTGACACGGAAAAAAGTCTCCACGATTTTTCACGGGGACATTTTAGGAAATAGTTGTACGGTTGATGTGGAGACAACCTATCATATTTATTAAAAAAAATAGCCTATCACTTTATTACATAAATGACTCAAAAAAATCATTTATACAGTTATCTATATATAATATGATTTCCAAAATAATTATAAAAATATAGTCTCCATTTGTTTCCTATGCTAATAATGAACAAACCCAACCTTGTTACATAAGAAATATTATGACAACATATTCTAAATTTGAAATTTGAACCGGCTAATCTAGGATTAGGCTAGTAAAAAAACATGTAAACTTATTTAGTTCTAAAGGAATGAAATTAAAAACTACAATTTCTACTTATTATAATCTATATTATATAAATAGAGTTAGGGGAGAAATATTTTTGGACATAAAATAGATGTTAATAATGTTAAAATACTGATTAATGACACTTCAAGTTTTAAATTTTTTAATAATATCGTTTAAATGTTTTTTGAAAGTTTCTAAATTGTCTTATACATACTTACTAATATATTATGTTATGTATGTCGCATTCTTGAATAATTATTAGTAACAATTTTTATACTCTTTATTTTTAATTTTTAATTATATATTATATCATCGTATTAGACTATATTATATTTAATTGTATAAATTAAATTCATTTAGAAAAAATGTCTTAAAATTACTAGTAGACGATTACTGTGTTAGAAATAAATTAAATAAAGCCTAGAAACGTGGAAAAAAGATATAAAGTTGTGTTTGTTCTTATATTTAGTTCATCGGTGCAAAATAAATTTATTGTATAAATTTCATGACTTTTATTGTTCCTAAGATCATGTTTTAAATTTCTTTACAGCGTCATGATTACGGGTGAAAACGATTAACTTGAATCTAGGGTGAAATATTAATTTAAATGTAATTTACAAACTCTATGAACTAATATTACCTACATTTTATAATATATGACATAATCCAAATATATTGCTTTGCAATATATAAATATAGATATTATTATGTAATTTTAAATTGATTTATAAAAATCGATCTATTAATCTAATGAAATAAGTACGGTCATTAACTTTTTGATCTTACATAAAGAAGCTAGTAGATGTCTTATTAATTGACTCCTAGTAATTTATTTTAACAACTGAGTAATAATCAAGAGTTGCTATACTTTTCAGGCAAAAAAAACTGAAATTAAAATAGATTGCAGAATAAGAAAAATTCTACTTCCATGCTATAGTAAACATTAAATAAGCATGAAGCATGAAGCATAATTTGAGACTAGGATGTAAAATGCATTAAAGAATGACTTGTGGGTATCATCAAGTCTAAGGAGTGTTCGTTCTAAGGGAGAGTCACTGTCTCAAAGTGATTGCAGCCTCTGATATTGACTTGAATTGATTTCTTGATTTCATTTGTACCGTCTACTTCGCAACACTGTCTACGTGGCGCCTGCATATTTCATCAAGCCTTCCGTAATTTCTTATAAACATCTATAATCGCTTAAATGTCAATAAAGAAAATAATTTCTAGACGAAACAAAGTTTCAGTATAACCATAATTATAAGTGATCTATGTGTTTGTGATAATTTCAGTGTCGCTATAATGGACGACAGTCTTGCCCTTGGAGGTCACTGGTAAGGTCAAGTCTACAAGCCAAAGGTCCCACCCCATCAAAGCATAAATGATACCTAAAAGTCTTTTAAAAGTCAAGGCTCACTAATTAACTAAATAAAAATATTATTCTATTATCATTTCAGGAATAGATTTTTAGTAAGTGTTAGTTTTCTCTTTCTACCGATATTTTAAAGTTAAATGCGGTGAGATTATCTAATATGTGTAACCAGAACTAAATTATTAAATCTAAATGATTAGATGTGATCTAATGTCATTTTTACAACCAATAACAATCGAGACTCGAAATACATAACCAAGTTGTAAACATTCTAAAAGGAACATAATGTACCTTATTCCACAACTCCGGATTGAATTTTGAAGCTGAGACACTGAAAAACTCAATATTCATAGCAGAAGCGTAGTCATCACGGCTACATCCCTTTTCCCACACGTCCATGTACCTCTTATAAGTGGTCAAAGTCGTCTGATTCTGACCCATGCCCACATTTTCAACCCGCTCCAAGAAAAACAGTAACGGTAATCTACACGGGTCTGGACCAACTCCTCTGGTGTTAAACGTGAACGGCCCGTCGCTCCAACTCTTCCACGTCTGAAAAGTCTGCAATGCTTTCTCCATCTCCTTCGCTGTCACCAACGACGGATACAATTGTACTGTGTAGCCCCATGAAACTGAAACGGACCAATTGCGACCCGAATCGTAACAGATTGTTTGCTGCAATGTCCGACTTGGATCCGAGTTGTATGCACTCATTAAAGTCATGAGAGAGTCGGCTTGGTTCATGGTTGGAAATATGGGTTGCAGATAGTCCACGTGGTGCAGCGACACAAGCGGGGCTAACGGGTGAGCTGCAAGCATTCCGTATGGGTTTCCTCTTATGTCAGCCTGCAATTTGTCAAAAATTCTTTTCTTTCTTAATCAAATGAAGTTTTACTTAATTAGTTTCAACCGTTAATTTTTTTCACTGATTTAAATAAGAGGGAATTAAAAAATCCAAAAAAAATATCTAAAAAACAATACAGATTTCTAATGAGTGCTTATGTGATGTTTTATTTAAAAAATAGAAGAACCAAATTGAAAAATCGACCAAACATGACCTTTACGTTCTAAAATTAGAGCTCTAACGCATATTGTATGTGAAAAGACAATTTTATCCATACTTGCGTCCAAAAACAGAAAACAGAAAAACTAAAATGAAACATCTGCCAAACAGAAAGTGAACCTGGTGGAAGCCAAGCTCTTTAGAAAGTGGAATGCCAATTTCACTCAAGCAAGCCTGGACTTTCTGATCACCACCATAAAGACTAGCATAGCGATCAATACAGCCATCCAAAATCTTGACAAGCTCAACAGCCAATGCATAACTAATAGCATATCCCCCACCTCCATATGCCACAGCATACGAATGTATCACATCCTGCTCCACACTCTCTGAACTATCACCAATGTAATACATCTCTTCATGATCATACTTACCTAATACCTTCACCAAATTCTCTATAAAAAACACAGTGTCATCGTCTCCCATCACAAACCATCTTACATTCTCCATTCCCAATTCAAAGCTCTCCTTCACTATCCTTGTCAATCTTATCGCCGACCGCGTCCCGTACCAGCATGTGTAGTTGAATCTTGTCGTGTCCTCGGAAACCCTATTTTTTGAAATATTAACTCAAGTGAAATAGTATGAAAAGAAAAATTGGAAATTTTCAAAAAAATTTAAGATTTTTTTTTCTCGAACGTTAGAAATTTTATGGATATCATGGAAAATGAACTTGAGGTTACAAACTCAAATTACAAATTTCTCAAACAACTACTCTCGAAATGTTTTTGAAAAATATTATTTTGGTCAAAATTACAAATATCTCGAAATTACTCTCGAAAAAGTTACAAACTTAAATTAGGCCCCAAAAAATACATGGGTCATGACTACGTGCGATTGAGCTCTTCTTGGCCATGTGAAGAATAGTACGAATAATACGTCTCACACTAGTATTATTAATTATGATTAATAATTAAAAGAAACCTGAGATTTATTATTATCGTCATTACTTTTCAAATATAGTACGAGTTGATTAATCAACAACAATAACTGTTAAGAAGTAACTCCTCCGACCTAGTTGGGAGTATAAGTATATTAATCATCTAAAATTATCTTCCGAGCTTAACCGTGGTGCGGTGTCTACCAATTTCCTTATTATCTAAAAATAATCTAGAAATAATGAAATTAACAATAAATTATAAATAACAATTTCAAAATTTGCGCGTAGATATGGTTTAGAATACATACTTGTATGGCGGGGAGGTAACCGGCCAGGTGGTGTTAGGTGCTTCGTCGAGCCAAACGAAGCCGCGAGTGGTGTTAGGCTTCCACCATAGCTCGCAGTAGCGTTGGCGTTTGCTCCATGTCTTGGCAGAGCCTGCTATGCCGAATAGAATGTGGGATATATTTGTAATTGTCTTTTCTTTAGCCGTGCCGGAGAGGTTGTTGGCAGTAAATTTCCGGTGGACGGAGTTTTGAAGTGTTTCGTGGCAGTGGAAGCAGCGGAAGTTATGGGGAGAGATGAAGCAGAAGAAGAAAAAGAGGGAAGCAACCGTACAAAGAGCAATAGCTGGGTGAAAGAAGAAGCAGAGGCTACTGCCTCGGAGGAAAGTTAATTTCTTGACAGAAGACATCAGAGAGAGAGAGAGAGAGAGAGAGAGAGAGAGAGAGAGAGAGAGAGAACAGTTTATGGTGGAACATTAAATGAAAACAGTTTTGTTGACTTCTGTTGACCAACAAAATATCTTATTTTTACTTGCTTAAATGTTTTTCAATGAAATGGAAATATCAGCTTCTTCTTTTTTTGACAAAATCATAAATTCTATTTGTGTGGAAAATTAATGACTCGACTCGAATACACGTTGGATCTCTTCATGTTAAGTGTCTGAAATCAGCTTGATATTAAGAAATAAAACAATAACTGAAATGATATTTGATTAAACATTTTTAATTATATTAGTATTAAAGCATGTGCATTGTATATATTAAAATTAAATATAATACTGATTAAGAAGTTTAAAATACTTACCACGTTGTGGACTCTTGTTTCTAGTGATATGTAGTGTAACTTTATTAGAAGATATTCGTTTAAAGATGATGTGTGACCAATTTATAAAATCTATAAGAATATATTATGAGATTCCAAACATGTACCGTAAAGTGTGAACAGTTAACGATAAAACAATATATAGTATTTCATATTTTTATTGAATTTCACTATTCTATTGATGATTTCACTATTTAAAAAAAATACAATACGTTCTCTCTAAATACGAGGAGAACAATTACACTCTTTCTTATGATATGATAGGAAAAACAACTCTCATACAAAAATGAGGAAATAACTCTCACACAAGGGAGATCTTTTGGGATACACTAAATTAAGGAGGGGGGATATATAGTTCAAGTCCCCCTCCTCCTTCCAACATGCATGTTTGGTGCATGTATAATTCAACCACACCAATTGAATTTGGTGCATTACCTTTATAACCTCCATTGCATTTCATTTCATGCAACTCCATAGACATTGAAGTGTCCAATATTTACTCTAGCAACTATTCTTGACTTTTTCAAAGTGAAGAATGAGCTTTTCATACCACATTCTCTTACTTAAAGTCACTTTTTGGTAATCCTCCCATCATCTAATAAACTTATCAGTCTCATGCTTGCTTACGTCTCAGCTAGACCACATGAGGATCTACACTATACATACTTGTCAATGTTGATCGGTTTTATCATTGCATATGCTAGGTTCTCTTTGGTGTGTATCTTTAGCAAATTTGCACTTCTCGGACAAAGTGATATTGAACTCCTATGTGCTTAGTCTTTGAATGAAAGGTTGGACTTCTCAATATACTCAGACTGTCACAAAATAATTGAATCTTCTCTTGTTTCTCCCCGAGCTCTTCTGATAACCTTTGAACCCAAACATATTCCTTGCAAGCTTGTATAGTTTTCATGCATTCTACTTCCATCATAGATGAGCCTACAACCATTTGCAGTTTTGAAACCCATTTTACAGCTCCTCCTGCATGTGTAAACACATAGCCCATAGTGGATTTTCTTTTGTCGAGATTCTTGCAAGATCTAAATCCGCATATCCCCTGGCAATTAATTATGATCCTCCATAACATAATGCAGCATCTATGGTACCTCTGATGTATCTCAGAACCCTCCTCATAGGATTCCTATGCTTTCCACTAGGATTCACCATAAACTGACCAACTGTTCTCACTACTTATGCAATGTCTTTGTACATATCACATAGCAAACATTAAATTTTCCATTGGTGATGCATACAGTGCTCGAGACATCTCCTTCCTCTCTGGTTCATTGTTGAAACACATACTTATGGATAACTTGTAATTAACAAGAAGTGGGGTAAATAACTTATCATTTAGTTAGTTTTTCTAATAAAGATATATCTTCCTGCTATTTTTATGTCGGTGAATTTGCGTCCTTTGGTCCCAAGTCCTCCATATCAAACTCTCTAGCCAACTGGGCCTTTAATTCTCATACCCAATCTTTGTTAGGTCCTGCTACCAACATGGCATCCACGTACATAACAAGATATTGAAATCACAATTCACCATCAAACCTTTGTAGTATGTGCAATAATCTAAACTTCTTTCACGAGTTGACCGACCAACATCTCGAGCTTTAGACTCCACTGGTTCTTGTACCTCATGTTGAAAAATCGTAATGTTGACTTACATTGATATTTTATTAGATTTGATAAAAATGAATTGATGGATAGTTCTTGATCCGTTAAAGTCCAATAAATAAGTGATCTCATGATATTAGGTTTAGCATCTCGTATTAAGCGGTCTAGCTTGGCAGAATAGTGTGAGCTATGTGTTTACTAAATCCCGTGATGAGGAGGCTCAGTAAGACTAAGGGTTAGCTAGGTCCCCTCTCTAAACCCTATATATATGACGTATATACAGGCTTTATTTGCCTCATCACAAGCTGTCATAAGGAATTGGATTTAAGAGAGAAAGATCTAGTCTCGTTGTATTATACAGCAATTATTGATACTATGGATCAATCATGTACACAATCATATTCCCTAACTCTATTTAGTGTTCTATTACTATGTACGATTCAATACAAATAAATTATTTATAGGATTTCTTTGAATGTTTAGAAATCTCTACATGTGGTATCAGAGTCAATCGTATATAATTTAGAACCCGATTATTTATTCTGATTGTATAATTACAAAACCACTGTTTGGGTTTTCATTGATTTATCATGATTCAGAAATTATTTTTGAATCTCTATTTATGGTTGATGTAATCCATTGTTATAAGTAAACTATTTTGCATATTGCCTGTATCTTGCACTGTCTTTGATGATCAAATTTAGTGAATATAAAAATCAATCAAGAGTCTATTTGACGACAAATCGTCTTTTATCAGCATGGATAATTTGCTTCTTCCTATATAAAGAATGAGAGTGGTAACTGACTGAAATTTTTAATCTGACGGTTACATTTAACGGACATTTTTTAAGTAAATAATATAGAGGGACTCTTCAAAATCTTGAAAATTATGTGGCCAGTATCATTTAGAAATTGACTTCGTTATTATTATGTTTGATAAACTATCAATATCTCAGACTAATTGAAATTTTTTCAATCAGATTGAAAATTGTATAGGCAAGATTTTGAGTTACTGTGAATGAATCAGATTGAAAGCCATCTCATAAAAAAAAATATTTTATATAGTTTATAGATTCATACCGAATGAATTTCAGCTTTGAGTTTGCATTTTGTTATGTTTGATATTGCACAGTTTTTCAGTTACATAATAAACTCCCTATTTACGGTAATTTGACTTTAACGAATCTTATTTTTTAAGAATTGGTTCATTGATTCGATTTGATATAGAAACGTTATATTCTCACATGGGTTTATGAGATTTTAATTAATTAAATTGGCAATAAAATTTTATATGCACATAGAAACGGTTGTCTTACTGGCTTTGTTCAACAAATATATATTGTAAAGATACAAGTAGCTGCTTTGTAATCTTGTGATGAATATTTATTATTGAGATAAAATAAAATGCTAATTTGAGTAACTTGTAATATTCTAACAGTTACAGAATTATGGCAGTAAATAGTATAATAAATTATGACCATTTTTAATGTGCTAAGAGAAAATTACTTCTTACGTATTAAGTTATTAAATTAGCTTCATTTAAAATTGAGAATCTCAAAGTCATTAGTTGATTATACACATCATACTCATGTGTTAATGTTTTTTAGACATATAAAGATCCATAGTTATTTGATGCTTCAGAATTAATGTTTTTGAAGTATACTTTAAAGAGAGGTAAAAATATATATTTATTAAAATACATATTTGCTATCTAATTGCGGTTCGTTTTGATTAAGTTATGCATATTAAGAATGATTGTTGGGCAATCATAATTTGCTTTGAGTTATTATTCACATCATGCATTGAGTGGTCATATTTTTCATAATAACAATGAATCAAATTCATTGTGCTGGAATTGATTTTGAGCTAATTCACTTCTATTTATTATACAATTGCATATTGTATCGACATTTTGTCCTCTCAGTTCAAAAACAAGTATTTTATACTCTCGATCTTTGATAAAATAATCGTGATTTTGTTGGATAACAACTTTGATTTGTCGGTGATTTTTTAAGAAGTGTTTTGGTGAAAACTTTCATTTGAAATAATCAGATGCATATATATTATTACAATATGCAATGACGGTAAATGGGCAATTTTTTTCTTCTTACTCAAAGAAATTTTGGTTAAGAATTATTATAGTTGTTTGCCACCGAAGTGATATGATCGTTATGTTGCCAAGTATTTTGATGATGAACAGATGTTTAAAATTAATATGTAAATTTGCTTGCCCAAATGGGATAATTATATATATTAATTTTGTGGAATGCATGATGAGCGTTGATAAAAGTGTGTGTTTCTAAGGTTTATCTGCCCAAAAGGGATAATTTTTTAAATATACATATTTTTATCTTTAGAAAATGTATGACCTAGAAGGTTTATCTACCTAAAGGAGATAAATATTTTAAGTGTGGTATATTTTTTTATTTACCTCATGCTAGGAGACCAATAATATGTTATATTATTTGCCCAAAGGGAAGTGTATAATGATGCGTCTTAGATCTCGTTGTTGATTTATTTATCATATGTTGCCTATATTTTATTCAAGTTGTTTAACTTGGATCGATCAGTCTCTTTTGCAATGAACAACAACAATGACACAATTCAAGTCTTGACTAGTTCAAATTTTAAGAATTGGAAGCACGATGTGGAGTTTCCCTTAAGAATAATGGACATGGATTTCGCTTTATGTGAGGATGAGCCTGCACCACTCACGACAGAAAGTGATGCTGATGAAAAGAATTACTACGCCAAGTGGGAGAAGTCCAATCGCCTTAGTCTCATAGCTATGAAAAGGTAAAATGTCTTACTTTTTTCATTTTATGGTCTTTCTTTCAATAAATATTTATTTTCGTTTCCGTTACTTAACAAAGCTGGATATTGTTTTCATTTTAAGAATAAAAGTTAGACCTTTTTGTTTAATTATAAAAATTTTAGAAATTATTCTTATTCTAAAAGGCTTTACAAAGTGTCATTGTATGCCATGATTTATCTTTTAATATTAAGAATGTTACCATCATTGTTGTGCATAAAGCGTTTGGGCCATCTCGTATAATAAAGTGTTGGAAAGATTAGTTAAAGTATAGATCATTCCTACTATAGATCTAGATGATTTGAGAACTTATATGGACTATGCAAGACCAGATGTTGCTTTTAGTGTAAAGATTCTTGGGTGATATTTGTCAAATCCTGAGCATGATCATTGCGTTGCAGCCAAAAGGGTCATGAGATATCTAGAGGACCAAAACTTTAATACTTGTATACATAGAAACATGTTGGCAATCTCCAAATTATTGGTTATTCAAAGTTTGATTTTGGTGGATGCACAGATGACTTCAAATCCAATTCAACATACATTTTCACTGGCTTGATGAGGTATTTCAATGAATAGTAACTCTTAGTTAGAGTTCTGATAAAAAAATTGAGATTTTATGATAGAAAATATAAGCTGGAGTCTTTTGTTTCTTTGAGTTAGTGGGAGTCTAATATGCCATTTTGATGCTATATATACTGATGATCATCATTGTTGTTAGCTATTTTGTGATGTCTTCATTGATGTTATATTTATTCTTGATATGTAAAAATTGAAGGCATAAGGTGTTGGATTTATGTCCATAAAATATGGTGTAATAACTATTTATGAGTATTTAATTATTTCTTTAGCACTTTGTATTACTGAATCTAACAAATGAATGAAATTTTTTCTATTAATTAAAGCGTGTTTATAATTTACCCAAGTCTTGGAACTATTGTCAGCGCAAGAAGAGTAACGACTTAGGGGTCTTCTAGATAAACTCTTCTGAAATAATTCAGAATGTTATTCGCGGTCTTAGGATCGACTGGGCAATCGAGTCTGATTATGTCTGTAAGGTTGAATCAAAAAATTTAAGTCACGGGGCATGGGAGTGGAGACTCTAATGGTTGACCTAGACATGTTATGAAACATATTGAATAGACCAGTAACCAATTAGTTTAGAGCAAATCCATTTATCTAGCTTTAAATCTAATTGTTACACCTTAAGGGTATTTTTATAATTACATTAATCGTGAGGTGAATATGAAACTTGACCTAATTAGTTGTGATCTTTGATACGTTAAAAGAGTGAGTTCAAATTTTCAGACAATACATCGGCTGTTGGGATCGTGATTCAACTCTGTTGGAGTTGCGTGATTCACATATATGAAAATTCATGGTTCGATTGCAAAATGCAACAATATCACCTTATACTTTTTTATGGGTGTGTGAATAAATTAACCTGACCAGATACTCGATGAAATGTATCATTGGATAAGACATGAAAAATTGTACGAGAGAATTAACTATTATATCTTTCTTATTCACAGTCAATAAAAGAGTTAAGGAAATAATAACAAGAGGGATAAAATGGTAAGTTTACATACCGCTCTTGTTACTGATATTCACGAAGGGTAATATGTTAAATATTCTATGGATCGTGAAATAAAAGAGTTCATTTACACCAACAGAAAATGTAACGCGCATGAATCGAGAGTTAATTCATCACCGAACCTATAATGGAGTCGTACGATGTCAGGATTAAACATGTCACACATTTTTGGAAATAAATTCGCTGGGTATTTGAATCTTATATTTTTATGCATATGGGTCCATTCGGTCTCAGGAGTAGCTATTGAGCACAAGAATAGAAGAAACAACATCAGTTTGACCAAAATATGTTTTGGAGTCAACATGTATTTCCTGAACCTATATGTGATGGGTGTTGTGACTTAATTGGCGAAGAGCAATTAATTGATGTTCAAATTAATTAATTTATTATTTTCTAATTATTAGATAATTAGTAAATAAGAGAAATTAATTGATTAATTGATTGAAATTAATTTAAATTTATCAATTTTGGATTGATGAATTTGGACACAATATTGGCTTAAATGAAATATGCAATTTTCAGCAATTATAGATTTATGGGGAGGAATTTCTGAAATTACACATATATGGGGTATCTGTGAAAATTTCAAAATTATATATATTTAGGTGATGGTTGAAAAAAATTCCACTATCTCTCCTACTATTGCCGCTGAAATCATTAGAGGAAGAGAAAAAATTGATTTTTCTTCCTCAGTTGTTTTGATAGCCCACACTCAGTTACTAATGACGTCCTTGCAAGATATATTTCTGAATCCTACTAGTGGTTATTGGTGAGAATACTCTCGTTTTTCACTTCCTATCAAAAGTACTAAAAATAGATTTCGCGAGTTCAAGAATAAAAAATTTCTGGGGGCCCACAACCACTACGATATTTGGCTCTTCGATGAGTTCCACGAACCAGACCCACAAAGAAGCATCATAGGTGGAAGGCAGGAGGGAACTGCCTTTGCAAATACGATGTGAAAAGTACTAGATAGACAAGAATGTAGACTAGAAAAAAAGTCTTCTAGGGTTTGAAAGAAGAAAAAGAATGTACCCATAATGATTACGAGCAGACTGCCCTATTCGGCAGAGAATCACGGGCCTTTCAGAGCAAGGTTCTTTAGACTCTTTTTCTCATCAAATATACCGAACTTAAGTGAAGCAATGATTGTGGCCACTCTCTGGGGATGCATGATGAGGAGAATCTGCAAAAGTCCTTATGCTAGGATGGAGGTCACCCCAAGATGGGTAAACCTTGACTATAATAATAGTGAAGGGTTAATAATCCCAAAAGAAATTAAGAAGGTATGAAAGGGGAAAGAGCTAAGTCGTCAGAGCAAGTATATCTCGTATCACAGGGGTTTGAACAAGAGAGACTGGCTAGTGAAAACCATGCAAAATTAGGAAAGGGAAGACAAGAGAATGGAAGGTCTCTTTTTCACAAAGAACGGACAATGTGTGGATCTAAGGAATGTAAACATTATAAAAGAGGAGGAAGTAGAAGGAGGAATGAAATACAGGCCAGTGGTACGAATCGATGTAAGAAAGGACGGGGAAAGCTATGAGTTCAAGAAGGCGAATAGTGAAGAAATACCAACTTTCTCATTAATAGATTTTGCCTGCATACCTCTAAAAAAGCCAAACAAGAAAGAAGAAGGAATAAAGGAGAAGAGTAAGTTTTACCTTTTTACTAGGAAGTATCAAGATAAAAAAGTAGAGGCAAGGTTAGAGTAGAGCCTGATGATGGGGAAAACCCAACGTGGCAGAAACAGATATTTTACGAAAGTAGGAGAAAAGGGGCAAGCTTTATCAATGTGTGGAGAACCAAGAACCCAGAGGTAAAGGACTATGCTACGTGGCCCTTACAATTGACAGTGAAGGCAAAGGTGCCAAGTCAATTGGAAGGAGAAAGGATGGGTGGTATTCATATACAAGTTATTCTGAGGCAAAACCAAAGGAAAAGATGGAAAGAAAAAGAACTAAGTAGGAAAGTTTTGGTAAGGGTAGAGGAAGAAGCTATCCAACGGAAGATAAGAGTGGACACACTCCAGCTGGCTTTTTGTGGGGAAGAGGAGGATTGGGAAACGACAGACTAAGTGGAAAAGTTGCATATATAAGGAAGATCGGTCGATTCCCCGACGGATTTTGATGCAAAAAAGGACCTATTATGAATAGAAATCAACCTACGCATTCCTTATCTTATCTTCCTATTTCTAAGGAAGAGCTGACTTCGACCTTTCCAATTTCCCATAGATTCGTATATTCTTTTCTCTGACCAACCACTTGAGTCTTTCTTTTTTCTTTGTGTGGTCTGAAAATAGCTTTGATTGGATTCACCTATGAGAATTTCTACCCAGTTTGATTCAGCAAAGCTCATCCTAATCTCCGTCGCATATTCTACTCTTTAATGTCTTACGCATCTCAGTTAGCAACTAAAAAAATGAGAAGGAAAGGAAGACTCATCCTTCACGACTCACTTTTCTTATTTGGACTGAACATACTTCCACTACTCCCAAGTTTAGTTCATCGGCACTCCCACTCTGGGACTAGGGAGATACCCTAGACATCTAGTTTTCGTGCCTCTCCTCATTCCCCCCTAAACTGATTTGAAAAGAAAAAAGCCCTGCTTCCATTAGGGCCCCTCTCTGATAAGGAAATACATATTTGGTATCGTCAAATGATTCTATTCGTAGGAAAGCCTCGAAAATGGCCCTTATTCAAGAATATATTATTAATAATAAGAAAAAAGAATGGAACAAAGTTTTGGAAGAAAGAAAGAGAAACTGGGAGATGATCAGAATGGCAAGAAGAGTTCGCTTAGAATGAATCAAAATAATTGGAACAAGAGTTAGATCGTTAAAGAGATTATTTTATTGCAATCCAATTCTTGAAACAATATAGGAGAGTACCACAACTTTGGAATTTAGGAGATCTCTACTTTGCTTAAATAAAATTGTCCACGCGTTGGAAACCTGAAAGTATACTTGCCGTTCTATCTAACCAGGGAGCAAGAAGGACATCAAGGGGCTTTCGGCAAACACCAGACCAGGGGCTGGCTGATATGCTACGCTATTGGACTATTGATATCATGAATTCAAACTATAGAAGTTCAGTCGAATTAATGTTTAGTCTTTTCTTACTTTTAGGGCTTCTTGCCTTTTGGGAATTAACACCTCAATTCATTTTAGAGGTGGATCCAACCGCTATCTTAAATCCAAGTAAAATCAAGTTAATCAGGGAAAGAGATGGAATTGATAGGGAACCATAGCCAAGTGGCTAAGGCATAAGTTTGCAAAACTTCTATTCGTCGGTTCGAATCCGACCAGTTCCTACAGCGCCGCGCCATTCCACCCATCATTTTTTACATGGTTAGTGGATATAACGAGGGCCTCTGCTTGCTCCTTCGTACTAGTGGCTTAGGCTGCCTTAGTTTCCCTTCTTTACCTTCTTTCTTTCCTTATTAGGAGTCTTCTTCTTTATGTCTATAGTTTCTTTTCTCTTTCTTTAGCAGCTATCCTTGCTTCAGCCTTTGTCTTTCGGCTTTAGGACTCACTCCGTCTTCTTTAAGAAAGAGGTATTCAGTGAGTGACTCTTTCCGTCTTTAGTTTAGGTTCATTATAGCAGTTAGTTTCGTCTCTTTCTCAGTTAATTCGGTATCCTTTATTAATTGCATATATGAAAGGGTAGTCCTTCCCCCAGGTGCGCCTAAAGTCTTATGATGATCCCTTTCAAAGCCGGTTAAACCATCAAGCTCGACTAAGAAAGAAATGCAAGAGACTCCTCCTAGTAACCATCCCTGAAATCCAGGGAGGTGCTCTTGAAGACATGGCAGGCTCATTCGCTACACCCTTCTCTGCTAGCAAATCATAGATCTTCCAAAGAAGACCAAAGCGAATGAGCTCACTCGATTCGCGTCTGATCCTCCAGCAGATAAAGTACATTACATAGTCCGTTTTAGGGATTGACGACTTACCCATTCAGTGACTTTGGCACTGGACATTCTAAAAATGGGTACTACCGGGTCGGGTGAATTCAATAATAGACGCCTGTTAGCATTCTAGCCTTCCTTCTCCTTTCAAGGCCTACCCGAAAGAGAATCGAGTACTTCTTGGTCGTGAATATCTGAATAGGACGACCCGCCCCGTGGTTTGCTTCGGAACAAAACAATTAGAATTAGGCTCGGTCAACTGGAATGTGTATTATCCATATAGGAGATCTTTCAATGGAGAAGATCCGTCAACCTGAGATGAAGAGAAAGGTCTATCTATTTTATTTAGTTATTCAGTTAAAACAAGGGCTGGGAGGTACAACTTGCGCCAAACTTGTGAAAGAATACTTGTTGCGCACCTGCTGAACAAGGCTCCTTTCAACTCAAACGGGGATTACCAGTTCCGTAGGGACCAACCATTGTACTTCTAGAGGAGGGTCTAACGTAGCGGAAGGCCACGGCTTTTTTTCGATATCATCGAGATTTAATTCATCCCACAGGTCAATAATTTTTCCTCAAATTTTTAAAACACGATCCAACAATTGGTATCAGAGCCTAGATTTCTTGATCATGCATATTCAAAGATTAAACGTATGTATCGTTGGATGTTATGACATTGGTATATTTTTTTTATAGTAGATTTAAAATAGTTTTGAATGTGTTTTATGAATGGACTCCGATCTATTGACTTTGGGCATTTTATTTTTCAATTACAAAACTGATATACGCTGAAATTGAGGCATAAGATTTTATGTAGTTTATTTTATTTAAACTCCATGGAATCTGTCACTGCATCGAATAGTCATCGTCGAAATCGTCATCGCAGCCTGCCGCGTCACCTCCTACTGTCCATTGTTGTGCCCTGCGTGGTGATACCAATTACAGTTTAGGAAACCCTGTAATATTTCACAAAAAACCCTAATCTCATCTTTTATCTTTAAAATTTTGAATTTTGGATTTTAAACGGATAAAAGAGAATTAAGATTCAAAAGATAATTATCTAATTTTATCTATTTATCATGAGTTTTGAATTCAAAAGATAATTATCTATTTTATCATTTTATATTTTGAATTTTGATTCGAAAGAATAATTATTTATTTTATCTATTTTATCTTTAAAATTTTAAATTTAAAAGATAATTAATTTTGATCAAAATTTTGAATTTTATAATTGGCACTATTTTAAAGAGTTACAAAAATTGGTATAACTTCCTGAAAGACAAGGAGACAATTACAGACGTCATGAAGACCTGTATTTAAATTAATTGTAATTTACTTATTATTCTTTTATGGGTTGTAATTAGAAATGAGCCAATAGGGAGGTTAATTTTGAATGAATGATCTATTACTAATCTTGCATCTTCATATAACATGTCATATCGAAATATGGATATGTCAATATCAAAATGTCATGTGGCGTGTACATGCATCATTGTAGTTTAATTTATAATGGGTTATAATTTAAATATAATGCGAATTTTATAAAGGTTATAAATTTTAAATTGGGGTTTAAATTTTATAAAAGTTCATAATTTTTTAAAAAAAATTTTCAAATTAATAAAGAGTTATAAATTTTGAAAAAAAACAATGAAAAACCCACACTCTCAACTATCTTAAACGCGAACAAACTTGCTAGTGAAAATTACATGGATTGGAAATGTAATCTTGATATCGGGTTGACGGTAGAAAAGCACAAGTTCATGCTCACCACCCATTGTCCTCTTGTGCCTATTGGTGAATCGACCCAAGAGGAAAATGATGATTATGATTCTTGATTGCGTTCTGATGAGATCGCCAGATGTTACATCTTGGCTTGTGTTAGCAATGTGTTGCAACAACAACATCAGAACATGGAAACTGTCGCTGATATGATGTTGAACACCATCAAAATGTTCAGAGATCAAGGTTGTCAAGCCAAAAAGGTTGTTGTATGAAACTTCATGAACTGCAGGGTGAAACCTGGAACCCCTGTCAGAGAACATATGGTGCTGTTCTTTTCTTTAGGAAGAATTTATCTCCTACATTTTCTATATATCCTTAGAAGTAGGTAAAGGGAAAACCTACAAAGGGGGACACCCAAAATTCATTGAAGGAAGAATAGTCAGTTTGACTATATGGTAAAGTCAAATTTCTCTTAAAGAAGAAGGAAAAAAGATTAATAAGAAGGAAAAAACAAATTCAAAGACACCCCGCATCACCAAAGTATCAATAACAGGCGAGCAAATG